>JAIMZG010002025.1:0-18598 GCA_020466075.1 Colletotrichum coccodes
CCAGCCCAGCCCAGCCCAGCTCATTTGGCGTGATGTCAATTCCCTCTTAGCATGACATCCCGTCTGATTCGAACCATCGCACGCAGACTAGCTCTCGCCCAGACGCCCTTTGCACAGGTACATGTATCATACAAAAAGAGAAGAAAAAGGGAATGAAAAACGAAGCTTCGGCACTGATTTGGACCAAGTCTAGTCTGCTGTTACTTTTGATGGCGTTCACGCGCACACGCCTATGCCGCCCTAATAGTTAGTCAAACCTGCATCCCCTTGGCAGTCTAGACCTTGCGTTCAACGGCCAGTATGTGTGTGCACACAGGAAATGCGCCTGGTGCGCTGGACTGCGAGGCTAGTGGCCTCTGCTTGCTTTGCAGCAACCTGGCGCGACGCCTTCTGCTGGAATGCCTGGTCCCGCTGGTCTGGATTCTTTGACCCAGGAGTTCGGTATGGCAGATGGGTACCGTCAACGGGTAGCTTTTGCCAAACGCTGGGAGAGGGGGGTTGCCGCGCTGTTGTGACTTCTCGCATACACGCTTGGAACGGTGTTGGATACACGTCTCCAGTTGGGCTCAAGTGAACACGGCAATTTTGTCAACAACCACGCTATGTCTGCTGTGGACTAATTACAAAGTCTGAAGATAGTAGTCGAGGAATATCGTATGTCCCTTCCTTTCATAGGCTCCGCGGAGATGATGGCGATACAGAACGCCGCAGTCTAACGATTAGTCTGAGGAATTTCCTCGCAAAGAACGCCGGGGCGGCAACCTCAACGACAAGCCATCCAAACGCCCGAATGTTTGGCCATTCCTTCCCGTGTTGCTTGCAGGCCATCGTGCCGAGGAGGCGAGTAACATCTTCCTTTTTCTTCTTGTCAGAGCCCATGAAAGAAGTTGCATCGCACGAGCCAGTTCGAGACATCTACTACGTAGTCTGGCAAAGTCCGGGGCGTCGCAAGAACGACACACCAGGCGCCACGTCCAAGGGAACCTCGCCTTGTGCCCGGTGCCATGATGCGGCATTTCCCGCGTGGAAGAGGGACCCTGTTCCCCTGTGATACGGCTACCATGGCCGGGATCCTCACGAAAACGGGTCGTGGGATGGCTCGGTGGTTTTGCAGGGTCTGAAGCAGATTGTTGTCCCCCTCCACGCGGCGGCATCTCCCACCCCCCAGCCTGGAACACCTGGCCAACACCTCCCTCGCCTCATCATGCTTTGAATGCCACTATCTGGATCTAAAAGAGTAGCCACCGCCTCGTCTGCCAGCAAGCACCGCCGTCTCTAAACCGCAGCCCTATGTTGCAATGGGCTCGTGCTAGATGTCAGCCTTCGGAGTTAGATGGTTGGAGGGTGAATATTGAATTAAGAGTCCTGCCATCAACTTGGCCAGAATGATCCTAACCGAACCTGGCGCGTGAAACATCAGGGCTGCCTTCTATGGCGGGTTCCCCACGGCAGTGTCGATGTTCGTCAACGGCCATTCGGAGGGACGGGTCACGGCAGGATCTGGTGGTAGTTGTGTCATTCGCTGTGGCTGATGGTTCCTAGGCCAGCATAGGTTGCGTTGGCGTACAATGGCCGTTGGGGGGAGGGAGGGTGTGATTCTCACGAGCGTCCTCTGGCCACTGTTCCAGAAACCAGATGACACTCAGCAAGCTATGGGTGTCAGATACGGCTTGAGGCTGTTCTTTTCATGACGCTCCGTTTATTTGTGCCCTTCACTACCAAAGGCATCCCACAAACCAGATATAGATCTTGCCGTTGAACAGAGCCCACCCCTGTATCCAGACAAAGTGCGATCACGGCGGGCACGGTCGAAAAACAGTCCCAACCTGCCCGCGCACACCCGGGATATTTCTCAAGAATGAGGGGTCCGCGGGTTGATCACCCGCAGCCGGGAGACGGGCGGGCGTAGTTACCCGGCGTCTTGTTGCTTCCCGTATCGCCATCGCGGAATATGGAACGGGATGGGACGGCGGTGGCGTCGAGAGAAGAGTGTTGAGACTTTGAGCGCTATGCGTAGACCACACCATCTCGATCGACTAGACCGGACAATATACGTGATGGAGGGAGGTTCGGTTTAATGCCGGGCGCTTCCTCGGCGGGCCTTGACTGGCCCATCATACGAAAACCACCTCCACAACAAAGGGATCATCGACGAAGCTCAGCAGTATATCGGGCTCAGAGGCCCGGAATGCTGCCTCCCGAGCCCTCAGGTCAAGCGTTGAGGCTCCAAGATGCTACATCGTGAGCCCCACGAAGTATGGAAACCCGGCCCGGTCAAAGACCGACATCCAGCCACACAAGCCTCGGACCTTCAGGACCACAATGTCGCGATGTAACGCACGACCTTGTCGAGCGGCCTCCGCGCTCGGCGGCCCTGAGAGGTCGCAAGATCGACAAGGTAGGGATAGACAGCAGAAGACGAAGAGCAAATAGCGCACCGGGCATTGAGCGGTTCTCCGTCCTGGAGGGTTGTGGCGTCCGAAGGGTTTGCCTGCCTCGTTGCTGCTCCATGTCCATAACGCAGTATTTGTTGATATCATGGGCCCTATCCCTCGCAGAAACAGAGGGCGACCGGGATTCGCATACCATGCATGATATGTCGATCAACATTCACTCACACTCACCTTTGACGTTGCATCGGATCTACAAGACGGGAAGCCATAATTCCTCATCAGTGGCAGGGGAGAGCGGCGGATGTGCAGAGCGGAGAAAAGTGGACAGGGGCAGGACAGGGGGAGGTGATGGAGAGAATTATGATGATGCCCTGTTGCTCAGCTCTCCACATGCATGGCCGCCAACCCCGTTATGGAAAGCCTGCATACTGCCGACAGGCAAATTTCCCGCGGTCGACCTATCAAGACGAGCAGAAGGGTTCGGAGAGTGCAAACGAATGAAACGGAGGAGGGGCCACTCCGTTCGAAGCCAACATCTTACTCTTCCCTCCTCCCTCCTTACCTGACACTGCCGGCTCTCCGAGTGGTCCGAATGCAGTTTCCTTTGCGCATCTTCCCGTTCGTCCTGAATTTGACGGGACGGACGATGAAGATGGTGGTACCCGTTGGTATTGGGACGATTAAGGGGGGGGTAGGTGCCCTCGTCCTATGGCAGCCGGTCAGATTGGGAAAGCGTTTGCAGTTACACGCACCATAGCGCAGGCCGAGAAGGGGGCACACCAGTGAAACCTAGCCACTCGGAGCGTTCCTGGTCTTCAACAACACTCGATGATGTCCCGTCTGCCAGGGCTGGTGAGCATACGATCCAGGCTCATGATTCCCTGCTTTTTCCATTTACTGAGATGGAGTTAGAGACGACAAGCCCCCCTCCCCATCTCGTTTCGTTTCCGTCCCGCCCACTCTCGTCAAACTTTGCCATAACAAGTCTGATGACCCAACAGCGAGGATAATTTAGTCCAAAAGACAAGGCAGGGCTGAAACCTGCGCAACAATACAGCGAGAGAGAGAGACCTATCCCACCTCACCATCATGACCCCAGACCTAGGCTTGTCAGTGGGGGACTCGGTCCAGATGCTGCACAATGACCCGGTGCTGGCGCGAGACGCTAACCTGGGCGTGCAAAGCATGTCCGTAGCTTGTCTTGCTAAGGTTTTTTAGCAAACCGCTATGATTGACATGGAGAACAGGGTTTACCTTACCGTCACCCCCGTGACATGCCACTTTATTTTGGTAGGGAGCCAATGTAGGTGCTGCAGTAGGCGAGGCTTTCTCTGTCCTCCTTGATGCTTTTGAGTCTAGTACAGAAAGACGGAGGAATGTGCGCCTTGTGCCCCGCTTTTTACCACCACACTTGGGCTGCGTGTGTTCGGAGTTTATCTCATTTGGGGTTAAAGATAGAAACCTTGATTCGACGCGTATGGAGACGTCTCTTTCATTTTCCTCGCATCCTCACACGCACACGGGGCCTCGCCCACTCAGATGTCACGGCTCTTCCGCCTCCTCCCACTTCTCCCAGCGCTGCACGCCCCCAGTCTAGCGTCTCCGCTCTTTCCATGCCAGTGTATTGTCTTTCCAGTCGAGATCCAGATGTGCAAATGGAGGACCAGGGGGGTCACCTCTCATCCAACCTCAGGTGTCGAGGTGCTCGCTCTGCAATGAGACCATGAGACATGAGGGACTTGATCGGTCTGAGAAAGCTTTTGGTCTCGGGCTAAGGTAGTGTAGACTGACGGCGGCTTGGTGTCCAAAGGAACCGCGCTTCAGGAAGTGGGACGTAAGAACAACCTTTGAGAACTCCTGGGTCTCGCAGACATCCAGGGCCTTGGGCCTTGTGCGAAGCTTTGAGGCGAACGCCTCTGTCAATGTTCTGGTCCTGGCCCCCAAATGGCTCGCGCAAGAAATGGCCGTGAGCTGGTGGCAGCTTCTTCGTCTCTCACAGGGGTGGAACAGCGTTCCCTGATAAACGACTCTCACACCCCCAAAATCGCATCGTCGTCCCAGGAATCTGGTTATCGCGCACCACGTCAGCCTAGTTTGGCAGCTTGGGGAGATGCCGCCGGTCCGTCGAAAGCCATTGCGGCACGGGCAAAACCGTTGGCCCTGCCCATCTACTAAGGGTCGAACGACCACCGCGCAGCATCGTGCCGCATTTTGACCTAATCCAGTGGAGAGGCCAGCCTAGACCTGGCCGACGTAGCAATGGCTCAACCTTGGCGACTTGAAGACTTGGCTCCAGGACCACTCGCAGCACAGGCCAACATCCCTCCCGCCCCGCCATGTCCGCTTCCTCTTCCTACCCTTCCCCCGTCGACCAAGACTGCCCGCCCCCATGCCATTTTGGGTCTGATCCCCTGGTCATTCTCGTTTACTATTGCCCCTTTCGTCACAAGCGCCCTTCTGCCCCAGTTCGGCATGGCAGGTCCCTGCCATGTGAGATCTGCGGAATCCAGAGAAGCGGATCCACGGCCGCTCGATTTGCTGCCCGAATCCCTGCCTATCAAACCTCGCCCTCCATGTTGCGCTGCTTGGCGGGTATGAGGAAAGACACAACAATAACAACAACTGTGGACTCTTCAGGGCAGGCGATCCGCAATCGGCCCCCTGTCTAGCACCGTCTTTTCGCAAAAGAGGCGCATCTTGTTTATTCGATACAGAAAAGCAACCACGGTCAAATGCTGCTGCCTTGCGATATCGAGGCTGGTCCCGACGGCTTTCGACCCCGCTCGCGTTTATGACATCTGCATGACCCGCGCCTAGCTCATGACGACGGCCAGAGACGAGACATGCCTACAACCATACCCAGTTGCAAGATGCGGCAACGACACTTCGCATGGGACGGCCCAAAGTGATGCGTTCAACCCTGCAAGGTGTTTGTCCAGTATCTGATTGACTTCGCCCGGAGAATGCAAGCAGACTAACTTGACCTCTCAAGGGAAAGCGAGCCGCTGACCGGTCATGGAATCTTGCCCCTGGGTGTGGTTGCTTGTAGATGTTTATGAATTATGTGCAACGACACTAGACGGAGTGTCTCAATTTTTGCTGGAGCAGTCCGGCATGCAATTGGCGGACGCAAATCGAAATTGCTGCTGAGATTGGCACAAAACACTATTATCTGGGGATTGGGTCCCAGCCGGAAGATGAGGCATGCTGCGTTCGAGCCAGCCCGCCGTTGTCGACATTCGAGAAGTCAGCAAGCCTCAACGGTCGCATCGTGGAGGTCCTAGTCAAGGGTTGAGGTGAGGAACGTAAATCCGTAGGACACGGAATGGCGGGCAGATCCACTCCGTCTTCTTATCTCGCGGCACAAGTGCAGGGACCGAGAAACTCGAGGTGTGCGCCGATTTGCCAGAGGGACGTACCGAGCTCGTTTCTCTACGTGAAGTCTCGTCTCCACCTGTCGTTATTCTGTTCGGCGACGCCGATCCCAGTAACCTTAATACTCGATCGTCGCTTGAGCAGCCAACGAGAGCTCCCGAGTGCTGGCCAATCGACAGCATGTCTTCGTTCCCTTGCTGGCCAGTTCCGTGCTCGTTGTGCAATGACCAAGGGATTGAAGAATGAGGTTGTGACAATGACGATATTAATGAGGGATGATGATCAAGGGAGCGTCTCTTCCGTCGTTATGGATTGTATTTCCTTATTCCCGGAATCTGAACACACCTCTGAGCGGACGTTGGGGCCCTCGCGGTAATACACTCAGTCGAGATGGATCAATGCCGAGCGGCAGGGGAGCCAAACAACGGGCAAGCAAATCAAGCCGAGTTCGATCGACATCTCCTCTCCATCTTCCAAGAACAGGCAGGCTGTGTGTTGTGTAGTGTCGGCCAAGGTGCGGCAAACAACAGAGGCATCAGTCCGGCGCCCCTTCCCTCGACTCGACATGGTGAGTGGACCAGCGGGGGACTCAAGAGTCCAGGGTCAACAGTCGAGAACCGAGAGCCGAGGGTGAAGCTATCGCACAGCTTGCCCAAATAGGAAGTCACCTGGTCTGTGCGGTCTCTTCCCTCCAAAGGTCCACCTTAGTGTCTCCCCACCCAGTTCGTCCCTGCAGCTATACCGCTTGTCATCCCGTCCGTCTCGTCCCAAGCATTCGGATGACGGATTCTGTCTTCTCCAGCATCCGCGTCCTGTGGCCCTGTCTTTCCGTTTGGGCCTCACCTCCGCATCTTGGCTAGCCAGCAGGTATCAATCAAAGCAAATGAGGTCGCCAGCGCCGAGGACGGAGGATGAGGATGATGAAGGGTCGCCATTTCCCAAATCTGGTGCTGACCCACGCTGCCTCTGCCCCCGGCAAACACCTTATACTGCTGTACGAGGAGCCCGCAACGAGGAGGTACCCACCCCGCTCCTCTGTCTCGAGTACTATCCTGCGTGCTCGAAGTACCTCGCACATCGGATATCTTTGGCGAGCTCGCGACGTCAGAAACAGGGAAAAGCTTGCGGGCCGACCGCCAATGGGATGAAGCAAATGAAGGGAGGGGGGAGTACGTACTCATGTTGTCGAACACGTATCTCAGATGGACGCAAGGCAGGAAGGAGCACACTTTCCTAACCTGCCCAGGCCGTTGACAGGCTCCTTCCCCTGACTGGACTCGTCCTGCCTTCCATGCAAACTGCGACCGCAACCGTAACCGCAAAAGCTGCAACACCAACACCGCGGTGGTAGGCTCAGCCCTATGCTCCTAAGCCCGTCCCGACATCCAGACTAGTGCCATCATGCTATCCGCGCCTTCCTCAATATTACACTGTATGGAAAGGGTGTGTGATTGCAAGATTGCACCCCGTGTCTGCTCTCACTAGCATACCTCACCTTACTGCAATTGCGACAGCGCGATTGTTGCTCCTTCCTCGCACGGGTCTTGCATGGTGCGCATCAGGAAGGGCGCAGAAAAAACGAAGCATCCCAGGATGGGTAAGACTTTCAGGCGGTAGCAACGGACCCAGCGATTCGGATACGCGACTCTTTTCATCGTTGGGCCTCAGCGATGGAACGGGCACCATCTGTATGGAGAACGCTACAGCTACTCAGGCATATACAGTCGGTTAACAACGTGCGATGGACGAAATGTGACACAGCCAAAGCGAATCTCGATGTCTTTGGCGCCTTTCGCGTACCCCGCTCTCATCAGATTAATGACGACAAAATTTCCCTAAATCTGTCTTTTCTCCATGCGTGTGAGGCGACACTCGAATAACGGCGGATAGTCGGCGCTATGTAACCTGCTCAGGCAGGACTTGGCCCAGCTCGCCTCAATTACCATCCTCGCGTACCAATCTTCACATTATTGCGACTCCATGGATATGGATACCTGGCACGGCTAGACGCAATTATCGTCGGATCGCTCACCCTGCAGACTGCAGACTGGCCTAGCCTTTGCCGTCAGTCATGGCCAAAGTTGTATTATCGACCCCACAGACTTCTTGCTTGGAAATGCCAAGGCGGCCGCATGTGCATTCCATTCCATGTCATCAAGATCGTCCCATCACTTCGTCCCATTCTACCTTAAGCAGTAGTGCTTGCGTCCCCCCCCCCCCGGCAAGGCTGCTATCTTAACCACTCGCTTCGTGTGAGCCTCACCGTCATGGGATTACTTACGAAATTGGGTTTCAATAGGATACCACCAATTGTCGAGAAACCGCCATGCAGCAGCACAGGCGGCTCGGGTCATACCCATTGCAGGGGGGGCCATATCACATCACGGGAGCATCAGCCAACTAGCAATCCCTGGTGGTGATATCGCTGCTTACCGCACTCGCCGACAACCCCCTCGACCCTTGCTTTCATATTGCCCATCCTTCCGGGAGCTCGAGTCCGCACCTCTCATTCGCCCTCAGTCCTTCCTTGCTTACCGGGCCAGCATTGACCAAAGAGCGGCCCTCGTCATCTTTCGGCAGTCGTGGCCTCCCAGCTTACCGGGCACATCCGTCCACGGCGAGTGACCAATCGAGGAAATGCCCCTATTCTGTACAGATCGGCATTCTCGTCGTGACCAATAGCTCGCTTCAGCAGCGCTGGCATGGGAGGCCGCAATCAGCCAACATTGAGCTAGTGCAACGGACCCTAAAATGGCCTACGAGATACGTGGTACCGGTTGGGCCAGTCAAATGCCCGGGACGATGGCCAGCGGCCTTTCCCTCGAACAAGTCATCCTCCCTGCGTTGAGTGCAAATTTTGGGCGACATATCGTCACAAACTTTTCAGGTCCCTCTGACATGCATATCGGAGCTCTTGACTACGGGCAAGAGTAGTGGAAACAAGAGGCTCGTACCTACGTTGCGCTCAGCAGCAGATCATCAATACAGCCGACGAGACTTGCATAGGCACTGTTGATGGGAACCTTTGTCGCATCGGTAGGGCTGAGCGCCCTGAAAAACATTCTCTGGGTGCAGACTTGCCGCAATTGACATGATGCACGGCGGCGTTGAGAGCCCCCAGCACGCGGGCCCTGGCGGAGGGAGCCACAGAAGCGGCGTGCAGCATGTCTCTTTATTCAACGCCGGCTGCCTGGTTACACTTCAACTGGCGGCATCGCTCCCGTACTCTGGCTCCACCGCACGAGGACCCTGAGCCCAGTCAGCCACCGAATGAACGCATGCAACGGGCTCAATACTAGGGATCCGGAGACATTTCTGCGCTCGATTGAACTCTGGGTCAAGTTCGGGCCAAGTCTCACTTACGGATTGCTTTGTTCGAAGTGATGACAGCCGGGCCCAAAGACGCGGCGACGCTTGCAAAGTGCACCAACAAACAAGAGTGCCAAGCCGACGAACATTGCAGATTCCCCTCGGCTGGTTCCTTGGGCAATCGCCAGACTTACAAGTTCCCCGGCCGGCAGCCTGTCTTACAAACGCCTTTCGCAGTGGAACGGCGGAAGGAGACCGTAAGCTCAGACAGAAATTCCGAATTTCGGCGAGTACCACGTCGGCTTACTTTGACTTTATTGAATGACTACCTGCATCTCGTTCGACACGACGCAACGCTTGCGTTGTTCGGAACGAACCTAGCTGCCATGACGGAAATCTCCAGGTAAACAGTACGCCAAAGCCAATAGTCGCCGGCGATTGCATCGATGAATCGAAGCCGTCGGCATGAGTACGCATGACGTCGCCATAATCACGGCATGACGGGATGATTGCGCTCTGGGAAAAAGTCCAAGACAGGCCTCCTCTGTCAATGGGACAATGGGACATGCAATATTACGTGCCAATTATCGACATGCTTCGGTGTTTGATGACCGCAGGGTTTCCAAGAGACAAGAACCTCGTGTCGGTAAGATACATCCATGTTCCCAGGAAAGCGGGATGGAGTCAAGCTTATGGAAAACAGGTACCACTACGTGCCACGAGCATGAAACATTGGTGGAAGATCAAGTCACTGAACACTGCCCGCACCCGTGGCATCTTGGTGGCAGCCCTTGGCAAGGTTGGGGTTCATCGGGGCTGGTGAACGCAGGTCAGGGTTGCACCGCCTCCTGAATTTCTTTTTAAAGATTTTGACTATCTCCAGGGTAAGGATAGTGGATGCCGTAAAGAGGCCAATCATCTGTCGCCATTGAAAGCATTGAACACATGAGCCACCGCTTTCCCCTTTTTAGCTTCATGTCTCGACGGACGGTGTTGGATCACGCCGACTCACTCCGGTTCCTCGTAGTGCGGAGTCGACGTGAGATTCCCATGGCCATGGATGCCCCATGTGTCATGCCCCAGTCGGCAACCCGTGATGCAGAATGCTTTGGTCAGTAGCGTACCAATTCTCGCCAAACGAAACGGCATCATGCGTGTACGTCTGGATTCGACTGATATTGCGAGCGGAGCAACTATGCTTTCGATAATATTACTCTCCACTACTTAGCTACTGCTCGAGAAGCAACATCGTCAGGTCTTGGCATATTGTGAGAGGTTGCTCATCAAGTAACCCTGCAGCAACGGCCGTAATATCCAGCAGACTAATAGTGAGATGCTTCGATTTCCGCCACGGCCCTGCGTACTGGCAAGTGGGCATTACTTAGCACAATGAAGGACGATAACGCTCTTCCAGGCCGGGTTTACGACTCCATCATCATGCCGATGCAACGCACAAAGTTGTTGACAATTTCGACGTGCCATGCCATGCCCTGCCCGGGACCTGAGACCACTGAGCAGGCGGTCGCGGGGAAGCGCCAAAACAACGAGCCATGGAAGCCAACCCAGAAGTCCGGCGGCATGCCATAGTGAAAAGAGGCGCCGAGGGCAACAAACATGAGCTTTTGAGGTTGAGACTAGCCTGGTGTCTCATCGCGGCTGGGTTGTTGGCGGCATGAGGATGAAGAAGAAGCATCTACACTAGCCATTAGAACTCTGGTCCCCACCGGCCGCTATACGTTTTCCAAGGGGCCGGTTGCACCAAGATCGGGCCTGGACGAGCCAGGTCGAACTCTGGCCGTCGACTGGACGGAATACGCCTCCAGAGCGCGGTGCCTTATCGTGGTGCACCTAGCGTGCCATGACTACGACCAATTGTCTTTGGAACCTTTCCAACGTCTGAACCCTTGGGTTTAGCCAGCCAACCCGCCAGTCCGGATTGGCATGGCATTACAGACAAGAGACTCAGTCACAGTCGACTGGTGAAACTGTTTCTGGGCCGCCGTGATTGTTAATCGCGATATTTTGCCGCGTCTTGGGACGGCCAGTTCTCGATGCGAACTCTCAGCCGCTTCATGTCTCTGACAGTCGGACATGTGCGATGCAAACTGGCTGCCTGCTCATAAGACTTGCAGACTTGGTAAAACTGAGCAGGCATGCTGCCGTTTCGGGTACACCATTTTGCGGCGCGATGCTGCGAACAAGATGCTGACACGCATCGTCACCTAGTCGAGGACTACAGGGCCAGCAACATTAGTGGTTGCGACGATGGCCTTCAGTCCAGCGTCCCTCCGGCCCCGTACATGAACCCATTACCTTTCGAGGAGGCAAAGGCGCCTACCCATGGATCGGCGTCGCTGTATCCAGTCGCCAGTGCAACCCACACACCAGGCACCGCCTGCTAGGGCACGATGTAGGGCATCAACTGCAGGGCATGACAAGTCTAAGGCTCCATGCTAGAGGGACGGATAAGGCCGGGCTGTGCACACCAACTACTCTGGGGCGGGCTCTGGCTTGCACACTAAAGCGCTGCCTCACGCTGCAAGCGTGGAGATGAAGCGACGCTGCTGGTTGGACTGACCCCATCTCAAGAATCGCGATGGGAGGCTTGGTCAACACAGCACAAGCCCTCGCAGCGGTGTGCAGTGAATAAAAATATCCCCAACCAAGAAACGCAACACCATCTGTACCGACGCAACCCAAACAACCTCCCTCCCGCCAGAGCCTCCACAATATCCCACTCTTGCACATGACGAAGCCAGATTGGGAAGAGCGCAGGCCTTTTCGAGGCGTCAAACACAGCGAGCAGTTCAAAGCAGGCACATCTGACGCATACCGGCAAGATATCGACGCTAATAACATCAGGCATGGACTCCATCGTCGTCAAAAGGGGCTGTGGCTTCCTGCCTCACGTCCAATATCCCGGGCTTTTCTTTTTCTGAGACCTCAAGTTGCTTTACCGTCATCAGCAAATGCAGGACATCGCATATCCCGCTTGCAAGTCCTTGAAATATCCAACTGAAGGTTACGAGCCGATCCAATGTGAGGAGTGTGGGAATAAGAAAGTTTGCACGGGCCAGGAGCCAGGCTTTGGACATGAGCAGACCGGCCAACCAATATCAGCTGCACACTCTTGATCGATCCAATGAAACTTCATTTGATGAGGACGAGCCAAGGGGACATAACATGCATGGCCAGGAGCAGGTGAAAACGGATGCTTTGGTCCTACGGTGTCTTGCAAGCTGTTTTCGGCAACATCGTGTCTGCCAGGCGGCCGGCTCAATAGACTCGGACTCGCCCGGAGGAGGGACCAATCATATCGAGACCTGCGCGCAGACTCGAATCTGCATCCTATGGCAGAGAGTGACTTCCTAACACGTCTGACTGGCGGAGGAACGGCTTGGCGGTTTCTCGTCCACTGCCAACCGGCCGCCGAACCACAACTACAGATGGAGACTTTCGCCTGGACCGGCCTTGACGAGTCACCTTCTGGGGATACTTTGTGCAGTACCTCCGTTGCCTGTCTCATTCGGGGACCCTGTTGAACCTCTTGCATCTACTGGGACCGACTTGAGTGCGCTGGACCACAAAAGGGGGGGAGGCGGGTTCTGCCATATACAAGGGTCTGGGCCCGGCCCTGCACACGGGCCATTGGCACGTACGGCAAGTATTGTGTACCGTGCTTCTCTGCGCCGGGGTCGTCCAAAGGACCAGGTTTGCTGGGGACTGGCGACACCTCCCAGCACTTGCCGGGTAGGGCTTTGGCAGCAACTGTGCTGCGTGGCAGTGGGCATCTGGGCTGCTAGTGGGGATAGGCCAGCAGCCAGGCAGGCCAAGTATCGAGTACCAGCACCGAGAAGTCACCTCTGCCCTTCGTCACTGCCCTCAGATGATGGTCTCCATGTACTACATCGTGTGCGATAGGGTTGGCAATCCAAGGGTTCTTTTTCCTCGCAGAGCTAATGATTGCCTGTCTCTGTCGCACACCACCGCGGCAGACGGCTCAGAAAACACAACGGATAGAAATGAGAGACCAGGCCAGAGACAGATCTTGGTATCCCGCATCGCTGGCAGAGACAACAGGCATTGTACCCCCCTTCTCACTTGAAAGGCCCCTAGGTCGAAGAGCCGAGTCTGGAATGGACTCGTGTCGTGGCTCTAGCACCCGGCGTCTCGAGGCCGAGCCCCGACCAAGTCAAGCAAAAGCTAGTTCATTTTCGTGCGTGTCTTGCGCTAAATGAGGTCTCCATGGAGTACAGGGGAGAAAGAAGCAGAGGAGGAGGAGGAGGAGTAGGAGCAACAAGGAGGAAAGGCACGAAAAAGCCATCGCTAGGCACACTCACACGCCTCATGGCCACACCTACACCCACCTCGTCCTCCACCACCACACCCACCACTCCACCACGCCCCCTTTCCGCTCTCCCCACCCCTGACCCCTGCTGCAGGCTTGTTGTACCGCCTGTCTCTGTATCTCTGCGGCGCTGCTGCTGCTGCTGCTTGCTTTGCTTGTTGCTCTGCCCTACGAGGTGTTGAGCTGCAAGAAACCACCCCCTCCGCCCCCTGGGCGCTGGTCCCTTGCCCTATTTGGGGGTTTACCATTTGGAGGGGAGAGTGATCCGCGTCGTCCACCGGGCCCCAAGTGCCAGCAACCAGCAGGTCGTGGCCGTCGAACCCATGTGCCCCCCAGTCTGCAAGTTGTGGTGTCTCTCTGTCGACAGAAGCGCGGCTCGTGGCCGGGTCTATATCAGTCGTGAAGCCCCCAAGGCCGTTCGTTACTGTCTCCCGCCCCCATCTGTCTTTACAATCATCATCTGTCCCATATCTCTGGTTCCATACGACGCAAAGAAGACGACGACGACGACGACGACGACGATATTGTCTGTCTTACGCTTCGTGAAAGATATCATACCCTCTTGCCGTTTTTTGCTCCGCCCCCCCCCCCCCCTTCTACACGCAAGACAACTTCCCGTTGTCAGCTTCAAGTAGACTCGGCTTTCAAAATCGATCCCGACAGTGTGTTGATCGGACCCGTGGCCGGCTGCCTCACTCTCTTCTCTTTCCAAAGTTGCTCCTCACGTATACACAACACACTTGGAGAGACAATTCAGACGGTTCCAACAATCGCAAAGCTTGCAAGAAAGCATTCGCCAATCATTCAGGACTTCGGCATCTCACAGCGCGGAAACGCCGCGGGCATGAACATTGCTGCAGGTGCGCTCACCAGCCCCACATGAAAACAGGCGCAGCACAGCGCGCAGCGGTTTAGAATGCCAGATAGAACAGACGACTAACACAGCGCGCGAGAATAGCAGTTACGGCATAAGGTGGCTTTGCTCGAAGAACGCGACGACAGCAACGCGATTAAGCACCCGACCATATAACATTACTTACAACCGCCAGTTCGGGTCTGACCAACAAGTCCCTTACCTCACCAACAAACCCTAATCCTCGATACAAAATGGTTTCGATAGATCAATCGTATACCATGCTTCCCAAGCACTTTGGCTCCGAGCACGACGACTACATCCTTTACCCCGAGCCGCCACAGGGAGTCTTCAGCTCGGCACCCATGGAAATGAGTATCCCTGCCGACGCTTCATACATGTACCCGACCTCCATGGCCATGGACGCGCCCTCCCTCTACGACAACAACTTCATGTACCAGGGCGGCACATCGCCTGGTCTCTACGAGGACGCCGAGTTCCAATTGCCCTCCTCCAACCTGTCTACCACCTCAGCCCCCTCGGCGGCCTCCTCCAACGTCGGCTCACCACAATCTCACCACGACCAGCCGGCGCCCATCCACGACTGGGCGCACCCCGGCATCGCTGTGACCCCGGGCATCGTGCCCCACGACTACTACAATACCGCGGGTACCGAGTACTCGACCTACGCCGGCCCAGGTATGGAAGACTTTGCAGCTTTCGAATTTGCAAACACCAAGCCCCCGGGTTTCGTGGGTGAGTTACCAAACGTCTCTAGAACCACTTTCGCGGCCTCTTCTCACGAGGCTGCTTTCTCTCCTACTTGTCGCGAGTCTGTTGGCTCTTTTTCTACTGTGCGCGAGCCGGGTCTGGTGCTGGACACTCGACTGTCCTCGTCGCCCGTCACGCCGGCCTCGCGCAGATCCAGCCTGTCTTTTGTTTCTCCGAGTTCTGCTTCTCTCTCGTCGCCTCCGGCGCCTGCTTGGAGCAACTCGCCAAAGACTCCGCGCGTCTCTACTTTTTTTCTCAGAGCAGCGGCCATTTCATCGCTCCTCTTGGTTCTTCTTGTTGGTTTTCCTCTGTCAAGCACCCGCGTCCCAGCTGTAAAGAACTACGCGCTGACCTGCCCGTCACCCCAGACCCTTCTCTCATCCACCCCGACATCAGCCGGCCCATGGCCATGAACGGCTTCCACAACCCCAACCAGTATCCCACATCACCGGCGCTTTCCGCCTCGTCACAGTCCATGGTTCGCAACGGCAGCCAATCGCCATACCTTCATAGCGGCTTCCAGCAGCACCAGCAGCAGCAGTTCAGCCCTTACGCCACCCCCGCGGATGCTCGGCGTCCCAGCCTGCACTCGTTCCCCTCAACATACTCGGATGGCAACAACTACAGCGGCGACGAGGGCAAGGAGAAGCAGAGGTGCCCGCACCCCGAGTGCGGCAAGACTTTCAAGGACCTGAAGGCACACATGCTCACTCACCAGAATGAGCGACCTGAGAAGTGCCCCATTACGACCTGCGACTACCACGTAAAGGGTTTCGCGCGCAAGTACGACAAGAACCGCCACACCCTGACGCACTACAAGGGCACCATGGTGTGTGGCTTCTGCCCGGGATCCGGCTCCGCGGCCGAGAAGTCGTTCAACCGCGCTGATGTCTTCAAGCGCCACTTGACGGCTGTCCACGGCGTCGAGCAGACGCCGCCCAACAGTCGCAAGAAGAGCACGGGTGCCAACAGCGGCAAGAAGCTCGCTGGCTACCCTCCCGACGCCACCGGCAAGTGCTCGACCTGCTCGCAGACCTTCTCCAACGCTCAGGACTTTTACGAGCACTTGGACGATTGCGTACTGCGCATCGTGCAGCAGGAGGACCCCTCAGAGGCCGTCAACGCGAAGCGTCTGGCCGAGGTGGAGAACGACAAAGACGTGCACCAGACGCTCGAGAAGAATCATCTCCCCACTCAGACGCAGATGCCGGCGACGGAGGAGGATGAGGACGACGAGGACATGGTCGAGGACGAGGATGAGGGGGACAGCAAGCACTGCGTCAATTCGCCGACCAAGAGGAAGGGCAACCCCGTCAACGGCGTGCAGAAGTCACGCGGTCTCACTCACTCGCGTGGGGGCGGCCCAATGCCGGTCAAGGCCAAGGGCCGCAAGAACCGACGCGACTACCCGTCGTCGTGGGGATTCGACAAGGGCCAGATGACGATGAAGAAGCGCGTCATGGCCGTCTTTGACGGCCCTCGGCGGCTGGCCAAGGACGACATGATGCTATCGACGGACCACGAGGTGCGCATCAAGCTGTCGGACGGCAACAACTACGTGACGGACCTGGACGTGCAGACGTTGAAGCGGGCCGAGGGCTTCCTCGGCGCCACGGAGGAGGAGCGGGGCCCGTGGATCTCGGACGATCCCACCGAGGAGCAAATCCGACAGATGCACGAGATGCTCGAGAGCTGCCAGCCGGCTCAGTAATGGAAGGCGGCGGGGGATATTTGTGTTTGTCTGCTACAATTTTTCTTTCGAGGAAGCGAAAGGCGCGGGAAAAACCTGTTGGAAAGCATGGCTGGCGCAGAAACTCGGTGGTATCATCACGGAACGAGTGTGTGGTTATGAGGAGGGAAGTCTGGACATGAGACGAGATTCATGATTGGACGGGCAGGTTCATGCGTTTTGCACCGGGAAAAGGTGTATTGATTGATACCCTATACTATGGCCGACGGCTTGATGGTATAATACGAGATACTTCTCCCATATTGACACGTGGATATTGCGACTTGAACTTGGTGAAATAGTCCTCCGACTGTGCGATGACGAAGGGCTATTTCCAGCCCGATAAGTCGTGCTAAAGCCGCAGCAGTCATGGCCGAATCAGGAAAACGTAACACTGGGGCTTTATCACGATGTGCGGTCGAGCAACCAAACCCTGGATCACATCCATCAATCCCGAGCAGCCATACAACCTGAAACAATTGGCCCGCTCTGCTCCAGACTCCCGGCCACGAGGGATCGGGGGACAAGGGGTGGGGTGGGGATGAGGATGAGCATAAATTTCATCGGCAGATTGTGCCTGATCACGTCGTCTTTGTTTGTCAAGAGTGGGATGGACGTGTGTGCTGTATGGTGTGGTGCGGTTCGGGGATCTGGGTTGGCCCGTCAGACCTGTGAAGATGACCCGAATCGTTGTCGAAAATAGTCATGCATGAGCAGCATTCACAACCAGCGCCAGCTTCTGCAGATTGCTGAGTTGGTGGATGGGTGGGCTTCCGGGAAGCGGGTGCACGGCACAGCCACGACGGAGCCATCGGTGAGACCGACCTTTCCGTTGTCGTCTTTCTCACTGTGATGACGGGGAGGGAGAGGAAGAGGGAGCCCAGTGGGGGGTGGAGCGGGGTTGAGGGATGGGAAGGACGTGGACGGGCGGCCGGGGGCCCGGTAGCCGAAGCTTAGGTAGCCTGCCATACAGGGGTACGTACGGTGCTACGGACTCTACCAGGAACACAGAGCGGTACAGCACGCTGCAGCTGCAGTGGTGACGGGGATCACTGTTTGCACCGCCACCCAGGACCCTGGGACCTGCTGGCAACTTTCTTTCTCTGGCGGTGTATTCGCTGCGGGTGGTGGATGGAAGGACCACTTGAGGCCGCCCCGGGAAACACGGCGGAAACACTCTGGGAATCGTGGCTGTGAAGCGGCAGCATCCGCGCCGCATAGTCTTTTGCACAATCCTCCGCTGGACCAGGAGGATCCCAACAGGAGAGCCGCCAGGGCCCAGGGAGCCTGCCCTCCTGCCGTCCCTTCTGATGGCGAGCTGCTCACCTCATATCCTCCGCTGCGGCGTTCCAGATGCCCCCTTCGTGTGTTCATGCCGCCGTGAGACTCAACACCACCTGGGCAGAAAATACCAGACGGCTCATGGCGGGTTCCGGGTGGCTGTGCGTTCCCCCTGCCCCGATACCGTGCTTCGGCGTCGGTGGTCCGAGGCCGCCACAACTGTCCCGTCGTAAGTGTTTTACTTTGTGCTCCTGGCTGGACATTGTCTGCCATGGTGTTTCGGTGTTCTGTGGCGCTTGTGGTGGTGAACGATGATGATTGATGGCGGGGGCAATGATTGACAACCCCGCCATCCCGATGCCCGCTCGACCCCTCCCACCCCTCCCTTCCTCCGCGCGCGCGCACACACACACACACACACGAGGCAAATTTCTCCCCCTTTCGCCTGACTACTTCCATTACGCACTCCAACGCCACGCTGTTTCGACGACGCATGTACCGTAAGTACTGTATTTCGTCATTGTCATCGTCGTCGGCTT
>JAIMZG010002027.1:0-13347 GCA_020466075.1 Colletotrichum coccodes
TCCCACACGCCATGTCTTTGGTCTTCGTTTTTCCCATGCTTTACATTGCGCTTGTGGCTTCATCCTCATCTACCTGGGCGGCGCGGCCAATCATCCCCCGCAGCCCTGCTGTCAGCTTTCGCCATCTCGTTATCGTCTCATGCCACCAACACAGACTATGCTGTTGTCACGCAAATGCGTCGACACAGACTTATTCTCTCAGCAGCGACTCGGAAGCCACGAGGAACTTTGGCACGGCATTAATGCACAGTCGAATCAACGTGGTCAATTGGAAAGTCGAGTTTGATTACCACGGGCAACACGACATCATCTAGCCTCTCGCATGTGCTCCCTCTGCCGCGTCCTACAAGCACGCAGGGGAACGACGAGGTCAGAGAGTACATAGCCGTCGCATCGTCCGGTCGTCGTCCAATTCTCTGACTAGCTCTGTGCACTGGCAGAAGCATCACTGAATGGGACGACAGAGCCCTGCATCTTCTTTCTCTTGTCGTCTCGTCTTGTCATTCATCTCGTTGGTGTACACACACCACCTAAAGTCTGCGGTCCGGTACATCGGATGCACGCGCTGACCAGACGGCACAGCGTCAGCAGCACATCACAGATCCCGAACCATCTCGTCACCGGGCCTCGATCCCCTGCCGCCGCGGGCTCCCAGTCCTAGTCAGGATCCCAGACCACACACACCAGGCCCGGACTCTGTCCAGTGTCCCAGGCACGCCCGTCACGGACAAGGGTAGCTGCCAGTGTTTCGTTCCGAGCGCCCCACCACGGCATCCCTCCATCCTTGCCCTCGCCATCCGTCCTCCACTCGTCTCTTACTGCCCCTTGATCCTTTGGGTTGGGACCTGGGAGGAGGGAGGGGGAAAAAAAGAAGAGAGTCCACCTGCCGGCCGAGGCGTGTGCGTAAGGTACGAATAAACTCGCTCGGTTTGCCGTTTGCCCACGCGACGTTGGACCTCTAGTCCCAGCTCCTCCCTCATCCACTCCGACAGGGAATGCCGTCAAACCCCCAACCCAGGCAGGCACCGCACCGCACCGCACACACAAAAACGCGTCCACAACCGCCTGCCATACTTTATTCGTTTGGCTCCCAGGTTTCGTTCTTCGTCCCCTCTTCCACTTACACCTACACCTCTTCCCATCAACCCCCCTTCCGTTCGTTCTCACCAACTATTATTCTCTCGTTAAACCTCACCCTCGACGTTCGCATTTGGCAACCTGGCTTGCCAACGGCCTATTCTCGCGGCCTAGACCCGGAGCATCCCAACTCTCCCGTCTCGAATCAGAGCCTCGCTGCTCAGTGCTCGGCATCCTATTCGTCGTATCAACGACGACCCCCGGTCCTACTCGTTCTGTCGAGGGAGTTTCTACACGGGGCTCTCAAACACACTGAACGTCCAACAGTGCTCATGTACACGGCTGGTCAACCGCGTCCCGAATTCTTCCACTTCTCCCACAAACGACTTGCTGGGACTGTCTCGTCGACTCGCCACTTACACCCGCCGCTGTCTCGTGGCCGCCTCGCCTGTCTGGGGCCCAGTCCTCATCGATTGAAGTAGCCGATAAGGTTTGCGTCTCCAAAAGGCGATCTTCGTACGTATCAACTTGCTGGCCGGTCTGTGAGCCCCCCACGGTTCCAACGGGTCTTGCAGCAGTTGGATATATCCATCGTCGGAAAGCAAACAGATTCCTGATCCACCGGTCTCTGGCAGACCAATCAACACCTTCTGCCTCTCATCCGCTTGAATAGCCTCGTTCGCAACAGAACAGACCCAATTCTCGTATCAGTTCGATCGTCTTCGGTCCTAGACTTTGACAGTCATTTCACAATGGGTTTGCCTCGAGCTCTTCCCGTTGCGGCCGGCGCACTGGCGCTCATCGCCACCATCACCATCGACATCATCCATATCGTGCTCGCCGCTCATATCGCCCAAGTTTCGCCTGTTCGGACATCATCGATCCTGTCATCGGTATTGGAAAGCATTCTTCTGGTTATCCTGGGATGGATGTTGTCGGCGAACCTGGTTTCGAAGCTCCGGAATTCTTCGAAGCGCTTCATCAGCGTCATGTTCGGCGCAAGCGTCCTGACTTGCACGATGGCCACTGCTGCGTCAGTAGCTACCATGATCTGTCTCAGCAACGCGACAAGAGACTTGTCGGACTCCGTCCTCGGTGCGAAGCAGACGAGCTTTCTCATCGCCTCGTCTGTTGCTCTCGGCCTCTGCTTTGCGTGCCAGCTCATTTTCATCGTCATTCATTTCGTTCTGGCTCGCCTCTTTGCCTGCGAAGAGGGGGGCTCCATTCACATGGACGACGAGTCCCGCAGGTCTCCCAACGTCCACATTAAGTCGGTTCCTTACCACCGTACTTCACCAACATTCGACAACAGGAGTCGATCCACCTCTATGGGTTCGCAGAGCCCGCCCCAGTCGAGCAGCGGCCGCTCTGCTACCGAGACGCTGAGCTCCATCCGCTCCTCCCTGTCTAACGTCGTCCGGCCCATCTCCTCGCGCACCCGTCTGCTGCCGTTGAGGGAGAAGATGCGAGCGTCGTCGATCGACTCGAACCACTACCGGTCGCGATCGAGCAGCGTCAACGAGGACTCTTCGTTTGACTCTTGGGACACCTCATCAGTCGACATGCAAAGCCGCATGACCGTTCTCGGCACATCGTCTCCTGTCCCCGGCAGGTTTCTGGAGACAATTCCTGCCAGCCCTACCACGAGCCGTAGTCCCAGTCCTGGCACGCCGTTGGACATGGACTTCGAGGCTCCGCATACTCGTCGACGCAGCCGCAGTTACAGCCCTAGCCCCATGGGCAGTCTTCGAAACCCCGAGCCTACATTTACGCTGCAGGCTTCTGCCAGCGAGTGCTCTCTGCAACGTCCCGAGCCCGCATTTACCATCCAGGCTCCGCGAGTGAATCGCATATCCACCCCTTATTCCGATCTGACTCGCCAGACCCGCCGCCTATGGTGACGCCCGGCACGGTTGTCACTGCGGCTCCCGACGCCGGCCGCGTCATCTCGGATCGACAGAGCGTTCGCCGTATGAGAAGCGGCAGTTTGCCATCGGGCCCTAGCCCTCTTAGTCGCTCAAGTAGCTACGACAACTTCTTCCCGAACAACCAACCGTCCCTCAAGGAGAAGGAAGAACTCCCATCGCCCCAAGAGGAAGACGAGGCTCCTGGTGAGAGACAGATGACGCCTCCGATTCCCGAATGGATTCTGACTGCCGGGACCCGGACCAGCCTGACCGGTTATCAGAGTCGGAAACTCCGTACCGATGAGGGCATTGAGCAGGAACAGTCACGATGATGATGGCAGACGGCAGAGGGCATACCAACAGCAACAATAGGCATGTCCATGCCTCGGAAACCCAAAAGGAGGCGGGGAAAACTGACCCGGCGCGGTTCTCATGAATGTCTAATTGCTATTTCGTCCTCGACGACGACAGTGAGGGGAGTATAAACTCGGGCGGTGATACCATATTTGAGGGATTTGTTTTCTTTGTCCAGCGTGGCGTTGTTCTGGGAGGCAGAGATGGAAAAGAACCAAAGTCTGTTGGTCGAGAGAAGCCATAGACGAGCTAGAATAGCTACAGCAGCTACAGCAATTAACGAGTCACATGAGTATATTTCGTGGAATAAGTTACGTGTCGTGCGTGTGAGACGAGAGACGAGAACATGATACGTTAAAAAAAAAAAAGGTGCGGTGGGGTCGCTCTCTTCGGTTGTAGTCGTACTGTGGAAGATTGCCTGGATGCAATTCGGCCCCATCCGTCTCATCGCCGGATCGACCGGTGATGGACAGCCGTGGCCGGTACTCAAAGGCTCGGATTATGGATGATCCCGCCCCGTCATATCCGTTCCCGTATCACATTCGCGTTACGGATCTTCAACAACCCGGTCGGATCGGGCACGGACACATTCTTACCTCAGCGGCAGGTCTGGTGCCGCGCCAGTTCAGGCCCAGGCGTTCCTGCAAGTATCCAAAGAGGCATCCGGCGCCTCTGTCTTCGTTAGAAAGCAGGACAGCTCAGAGGGTAGCTTGCGATATCTCGCAAGCAGAATATGTTGCTGTTGGTAGCCAAGGAATGTCCATGTACTGCTCTTCAACGGTAGCTTGAGTATTCCGCCCTTTCAGCAAGATATGCAAAGCGGGTGCAACACCCCGCTTTCTGTGGCTGCCACGAAAATTTTCTGAAGCCCTGCGCCTTGGTGTGAAAGATCAGACAGGACGAGGCGTAAATCAAAGCAAGAGGTCCTGAAGTATCATATCCTCGAATGCTGTAATGATGCCAACAACGTTGCCTGGACTCTCTCTGCCTCAACGCCATCTGAGGTACTTGGCAAGCTTTTTGCACCAGCACCTTCCTGGAGCAAAAGAGAGTTTAGCGAGGAACAGAGCCACTCGACCGCTGCGCTAGCCCCGTTGCCAAAGGCCCTTCCTGCGTGGTTGTTTTGACTTGACCTTTCAAATCTAGTGGAGAAGCGGGCAGAACTGAAGTGAACCACTACCTCAAGAAAGAAAGCGGAAGGAGGTACCTCAGCCAACCAACTGGAACCGCCCGCCACCGCCGCCCTCCCCCACTGCGCGGCAACCAAACACTGACTTCAGGTCACCACTCACCTTCGTCATCTCCATTAATTCTGTACCAGTCTTTCCCGCGCACAACAAAACCACCGGGTGACGGATTTATCATCTTTCACCCACAGCTCCTGCGCATCCCCTTCCAGCGCATTACACTCCATCACCACCTCCCCTATCCTTTTGCCCATCCCACCAACACCGCAGCCTATTCCCTCACGATCGCAGCCTCCCGCTGCACTCAAGCTAGTCAAGATGAAGGTCACATTCAAGGTACGCTCAGCTCAGCTTCCCTCCCGCCTGAACCGTGGCGGCCTTTTCGCATGCGCTTTACTCCCTCCGTGTTGCTGAGCCTGAGCTTCTGCTGACGATTTGCTCTTCACCGCAGGACTTGAAGCAACAAAAGTTTACGCTCGATGTTGAACCCACCGACCTCGTGTGTCCCCCCACTTCCGCCTCCGAGCTCGTCCACGGCCGCCTTGCGATGCCCCCGATCTCGAAACTAATGAGATGCATAGGTCTCTGTTGTTAAGCAGAAGATTGCCGGAGAGAAGGGATGGGACCCCAAGGACCAGAAGCTTATCTACTCTGGTAGGTACCTTTGGCTGAGGTATTGCGAAAGCGTCGGCTGACAGCGACTAGGCAAGATCCTGAAGGACGACGATACTGTTGAGTCCTACAAGATTGAGGAGAAGGGCTTCGTTGTCTGCATGGTCAACAAGGTCCGTAACCAGACGACTCCGTCTTAAACTGCTTAAACACTAACAACCCAACAGCCCAAGGCAGCCAAGCCCGCCCCCGTCGCTGAGTCCTCTGCGCCCGCCGTCCCTGCGACGCCTGCTCAGCCCGTTGCCGCAACACCGGCTGCCCCTCCCGCTCCCGCCTCTCAGGCTGCTGCCCCGGCCGCAGCTCCCGCCACGCCCACCCCGGCAGCTAGAACCACAGGTGGCGATGCCGGCAACGCTGACCCGTCGATGGCTATGGGCGCCCAGCGCCAGGAGGTGGTTGCGAACATGGAGGCTATGGGTTTTGAGCGCGCTCAGATCGATGCCGCCATGCGTGCTGCCTTCTACAATCCCGACAGAGCCGTTGAGTACCTGCTCAATGTAAGATTTGGTGGTCTCGCAGTTAAGATTTGTGACTGACATTTTCAAGGGCATCCCCGACAATGTCCAGGAGGAGCAGCAGCAGCGACAGGCTGCTGCCGCCGCCCCTGCCGCCCAGCCCGCCGCTGGTGCGCCCGCCGCCGGCACCGACGACGACGGAAACGTTAACCTCTTCGATCTCGCTGCCCAGGCTCGTGGTGGTGGTAGCGGTGGACGCGGCGCAGGCAGCGGCAACACCCAGGCTGCCGCCGCCGCGGCCGCCGCGGCCGCCGCCCAGGGCGGTTTCGGCAACTTGGACTTCCTCAGAAACAACGCTCAGTTCCAGCAGCTGCGCCAGGTCGTTCAGCAACAGCCCCAGATGCTGGAGCCTATTCTCCAGCAGCTTGCGCCGGCAACCCCCAACTTGCCCAGCTGATTGCCAACAACCCCGATCAGTTTCTGCAGCTCCTTGGTGAGGAGGTCGACGACGATGCCCCTCTCCCCCCGGGTGCGCAGGCCATTCAGGTAACTGAGGAGGAGCGCGACGCCATTGAGCGGGTAGGTCATTCTGCGACATTGGCTTGATGCGGGTGTACTAACTGCCACCTAGTTATGCCGCCTGGGTTTCGACCGTGATGCTGCCATTCAGGCCTACTTCGCCTGCGACAAGAACGAGGAGCTCGCAGCAAACTTCCTGTTCGACCAGCCCGATGACGATGATGCGCCCCAGAACTAAGCCGACCCGCAACGACCGCATGATTACACATTCTACGACAGATACGCAAGGCTTAGGGATTACCGAACGGTGTTGGCTTGGTAACAACGACTCAAGGCAGACTCCAGGATACCTAGTCCAGACGACAGGGTCCATATCGACAGGGGCATAGGGGCACGAGGCCGTCGTCCTCGTTATCCGTGGAAGTTTATTCTTTTCCGAAGAGCTGGCATGGAGGCAGGCAGCCAGAAGACAATACGCGGGAAATGACTTTGGCGCATATGGAATTCGCGTGCCACTCGCAGTCGCATCGCATATGCTTGTCGGTTGGCCCGGAGTGCTCTTGTTCTGGTTTGGACGAGAGCGCGGCGTCAATCCTAGGTAGCCAGGCCAGGTAGTACCGGGTAATCCAACTTTTCAGTGCCCTTTCGCTCAGCCATGGTCCATGTAGCGGTGATAGCTTGGCGAGTCCCTCCAATCACAGGAAGACATGTGAGGTGATTTGGCCTCAGTGCCGCTGCTGCCTACCATTTAGCCTCCCTTCGGACAGGTATATAGACTGCCGTGCCTACCCATCCTCTCGGTTTTATTTTCCTTTCCTACCCACTTACAAACTTGACGACCCGGAGATCAAGAGCCCCGTGATCGTGGATGAGGGTGACGTGCATTGCACACCTGCGGCCGTGTCCCTCGCCGTATCGGGCCCCATTGCGGGAACCGTACAAGGTCTAACTTTTTACCTTCACCTTCCTGCAAGGGCTTTTTCGTCGTGCTCGTCGCCTGGCGCGGCGGAACGAGGAGTAAGACGCTGACGATTTCTCTGGAGGGGCCTCGGGTTCGAGGCTTTGTGGAATTGTCGAGGGGCCCGCAAACATGAATCGCTATCGTCACCGAGTACACGCACATCAAAGCGAGCAGTTTTGAATATCCCAAAAGTGACTGTACTTCCGTGCCTTTGAAGCAGGGCATCTTGGCCCCCGTCCGGCCTGGTCCTTGAAACAGCGCTACAAACAGCAATACCAACGCCGCCCTGATGCAAAATAGCAGCCCCCCAAGACCGTGTTTCTCCTTGTGAAAAGCAAAGGGGTATATGTCTCTGGTAGCCGCCCCCGTTTCCCACTGCCCTGTCTCCATGGTCCCTCTATCCCGTTTACAACGATCGAAAGGCCAAAATCTGATCCATTGTGTGACCGACCCCTTTTTATCGGTGAATAATCTCGCCACGCATGTTGTACTCGACGGCCTTCTTCTTCGCCTTGCCCGCGCCCTTCTTCTTACCTCGCCCGGCGTCAGGATCCATGTTGGTCTCGTCGATGGTAATCATGCCGTCGGCGTCAACCGTTATTTGAGGACCGACATTGGCCTGCTGCTTCGGCTTGGGTTTGCCGCCGCCGCCGCCGCCGCCGCCAGTCGCAGACTCTTCATCGGGACCGCCTTCCTCGCCCTTGTCTTGCAGAGAGGCGTAATTCCTAGCGTTGATCGCGTCCTTGGCCGCCTTGATCTTGGCCTGCTCGGCGTCAAACTCGGCTTGCTGCGCGCGCTGCGCCGCCATGATGGCCTCGACGGGCTCGTACTCGGCCTTGGTCCATGTTTTGTACTCCTCGAGGTCGATCTGGAGCTCCTTCTTGCCGACGAGGATGGCGTCGATGCGCGCGGGCGCATGGCGCTCCTCGCGGTTGAACTTCATTTTGACGTGCCGCCGGTTTTTGCCGGGGAACATGCCGCTGATCATCTGGAAGTCGGTGCCGAACATGCGTAACCCCCGGTAGAAGAGCTCCGTCTCCTCCTCGGTCCACACATTGGGTCCCTTGAGCTTCGAGCCCGTGCGGTAGCTGTTCTGCGTCGTGAGGGTGGTGAAATCGTTCTCTTCGATCTCGAGCATGTCCTCGCCCTCGGCGGCTGCAGCGGCGATGGCGTGTCGGTCGAGGCTGAGTGAGTTCTGGTCCACTACGATCTGGCCGTCGATGATCTGGAATTGGGGTCCTGTCGAGGGTACGCTGATCGGTTTTGGTGGTGGAGGGGCTGCAGGCTTGGCCTGCCCGCTTGTCGTGGGTGCGGGGGTTCCACTCTCCGAAGCAACATCCTCAGAGCCATTCCTCTTGGCCTTGAGCCTCTCCCTGGCCTTTGCCTGCTTTTCACGGTGGCGCTGCAAGAGCTCATCATGTCGGCTGAACTTCTTGCCGATGCGGAGATCTCGCGTCAGGTCAGCCATCGTCAACGTGCTGAGATCGGCTTCCTGATCCTCGGCATCTTCTGGAGTCACCGAACGGACTCGGCGAGGCTTCGTCAACGACTTGGCAGCGTCTGTCTCGATCGTGGTGCCGTCTTCGGTTGTTTTCTTCTTCCTCGGCCGAGGCGCTCGTTTCGGCGCCGTCTCGCCATCGGTCGTCACCTCCTTCTGTTTCCGCGGTCGCTTTGGTTTCGGGGTTGCGGTGTTGTCCTCGCCTGTTTCGGCGTTCTCGTTCGTATGAATTGCTCGTTTTCGAGATCGCTTGGCGGGCGCTTTTGAATCTGCGTTCGATGCGTTGCTCGCTGCGCTCGTTGGCTCGATTCTATTGTCGACCTGAGTTTCTGTCGTAAGCACAGCATCGGCTGCAGAGGGGACAGTGGCAGGTGGTGTTTGTAGCTGGGCAGGTGCTGATGTCTCGACTACATTTGCTCGTTCTACAGTCGGGCCAGACATCAATGGCGGAGCACTCTCTACAGAGGCGGCCGGCGCCTGTGTTGTTGGCGGACTGATGAAGGCCTCGACCGCTTGTTTCTCGCTGGTTTTGTCCAACATCGAAGTGGCAGCAGCATGCTCATCTGCTGGCGGTTGTGGTTGAGACACAACAGTCTGTGTGGTGTTCTGCTCGGTCGATGGCGGGGTATTGGTAGGTTGGTCTCTGGTAGGCTCCTTTAATCCGAAACTCTTCTCAACGGTCTCTTGTGTTATCGTATCTTTGGGAGTGACTGAAGTCTCCGTCGCGGCCGAGGCTCCGGTATCTATCGACGTCGGCGCCTTCGATGGTTGCGGTGCGGAAGCTCCAGGCACTCGAGGACGGGCCTGGGGCATTTTTGGCTTGAAAGCCATGCCGCCCTTTTTCTTAAACATGGAGCTCATGATGACGATGATATCGAATGCACTCTATTTCCTACGTGAACAGAGCTTCATGGCCAGAGCCGAGGCTTGCGGTATAGTCGAGTCGTCGGATATGTCTCGTCGTTTGCGAACCAGACTTTTGTCAACCGCGGCGGAACAGTGACTGGGTGGGATGCAGAAAAAGTGATAAGTAAAATGAGGGACCCCGACGATTAACCGGACCGTGCACTTTGCGCGGGGCGCCTGACTGGTCGATAAGATGACGAAGCCCCATCCGGATTAGTGCGGAGCTAGGCCCTTTTTGGCCACGGACCCGCCTGGCTTGATTTGAACGTGAAGCGTCGGCGTTCAACCTCGAAAATTCAACCTCCTTGCCCAAGGCTTCCCTCCTCATTCTCCGCGCCGAACCTGATTAGCCCGACACTCTCAACACACGCATGGCTCGGATCAATATCTGAATTGCCTCAGCTGCCTCATCCATCCATTTTCATCGCTTCGCCGACCCGGATGCATACGCTGTCCCAGCATCTCTACCTTTCTCATGCCTGTAGCGACCTCAGCGCCGACTGCCTCCCCCCGTCCGTCCACCTTATCCAAGATGGAGGACAGGAAGCGACCACCCATCAGCACCGCTGAGGATCTCGCCCCTCCAAGCAAGCGACATCAAACCGTCAATGGAAGCAAGTCCAAGGGCGATGGTGGCGACACTGCCGAGGAGCATTGGATCGAGGTAAGTGTCACGAGACACGGTTTCCCAACACGTCACGTTTTCTCAACATTCAATGGACCCCCACGCGATTCCCCTCTGCCATCAACGGCGACGCGACACCACGATCATCGACTGCCCCTAGCCAAGTTCAACACTGGCGGGTTGCGGTCGACTGGCCTGGAATGGCCTTTCGATCCGCCGACGAGGCTGCCTGACGGCACTGCGTCTCCCTGCCCTCCACGCATCCGATCTTCCTCCCAGCTTTCACCCTTGAACACGGTCGCATGGCGCGAAATACATGGAAAGGGCGCGAGCTGATGATGAGTTCAGAATTACCAAAAGGGTGCCATTTATCGGCAATTACAAGAAACAAAAAGGGAAAAGGCCGACTTCGAGTCACGCGTCGAACAACTGCAGAAAAACTTGGTCTATCGTGAAGATCATATCCGCATCATCGAAGCTTGGTGGAAACAGGTCTGTTAGATTGATCCTTCGACTCGGTGCTTGTCTGACTATTGATAGATTTTGGAGGAGATGGAGCAGCTCGTGGATCCGGCGCTACCGCCTCCGTTGGGTCCATCAAGTAAATGCCCTGGTTTGATTCAATCTGGATTGAGACTAACGAATGCAGATCCTCCATATATCACCAGCACCCACTTTAAGGATAACGACGAATTTCAACGGCACTTGGACGATACCGCCTCTGACATAAAGAGACGGGCCGAGGCCGTACTCAACCGAATCGCAAACGCCAGAGGAGAAATCACGCCAAACATTGCCGACCTAGAGTCGCGGGTTAATACCTTACTCGCTCAACAAAAGGACTATTTGGTCAAGCTGGACCGTGCACATCAAGAGAACGAGCAGTTGTCGGAGGACCTGAACAAGGCTAGCCTAAGGTTTTTCAAGGCCGAGAAGCGCATGGACAGATTAAAGAGCGCGCAGGTGCAGAAGCTTGAGCAACAGTTCATCGCTAGCGCCAAACCGACAATCACTGGCGGGGAGAACGGAAGCGATGCGGCAGAAGCGAATGGCAACGCTGCCGAGGCGCTGATCAAGTTCGAGGAGGCGTCGGCTGTAGTTAAGAAGCAGAAGGAGCAATTGGAGTCTGCGCAGGCCGATATCAAGAACCTGCAGGAGGAAAACTCGGCACTCAAGGCACGACGAGAGGGTCTCACCGACGAAGACTTTATCCGGACGGACGTGTTCAAGCAGTTCAAGAACCAGAACGAGGACTTGATCAAGCGGGTCAACCATTTGGAGGCCACAAACAAGCAACTAAGAGAGGAAGCCGAAAGACTACAGTCTGAGCGGACGGCGTTCCGAACCAAGCTGAACGACGAGGCACAGATGATTACTTCGGATCTGGAGCGTCAGGTCGAGGAGCGCGACGCCGACCTGACTCGAATTCGCGCGGCCCGAGACGAATGGTACGCCAAAGCCAACATGTTGGAAACGCGAGAGAAGGAGGAGAAGCAGGCACTTCAGCACCTCAAGGAGCTCACAGGTGCTCAAGAGGACCGAATTGCCTCCTTAGAGCTGGAGTTGCAGCGGCTGAAGCCCGCCGAGGATGAGCAGATGCCCGATCCCGATCCCGAACTGGAAAGCATGCCCGCGGACGAGTTGCTTTCCAAGTACAAGAAACTTCAGCAGGATTTCGAGTCCATTAACAAGGAGCTGCCCGCCCTACAGCAAGCATACAAGCGATCGATGGGCCTGGCGCAGAAAAAGGTTATGGAGTACACAGTGCTTGAGGATCGCGCCTCAGCCGCACTTGCTGAGAAGCAAAAGGTCGACCAGAAGTACTTCGCCGTGAAGAAGGATGCGGACATGAGAGATCGCGAGCTCAGCGTGCTGCGGAGCCAGAACCGCAAGAGCTCTGAGATAGTAACTCAGCTGAAGGAGGTCGAGGCCCAGAATCGAGTTCTGATTAGCAACCTGGAGAAGCAGCTGTCGGATTTGAAGCAGGCCAACGCGGCCATGGCCGCTGAACATAAGAAGATGGAGTCAACCAGCTCCGATGCAGCTCGCAGAGTCGATTCTTATAAGAACCAGATTAGCGAGCTGACTAACCTGGTCAAGTCGCGCGACCTAGCCGTTGCGGCAGCACGAGAACGCACTACAACCCAGGAGGCCGAGGTCGAGCGGCTCAAGGTTCGTGCAGATATGGTACAGAAGGATAAGGACGAGTGGAAGCGCAAAGCGTTGAGCAACTCATCGGAAGAAGAGGAAATGCTTAGAGTAAGTTGATGTATCCCGCACCGGTTCGACAGATTGCTGACATCCACCAGACCTTTGCGCTCTGCACAGTATGCCGCAACAACTTCAAGGATACGGCTCTGAAGACCTGCGGCCACCTCTTTTGTCACCAGTGTGTGGACGACCGGATCAGCAACCGCATGCGCAAATGCCCCAACTGCTCCAGGGCGTTCGACCGGTTGGACGTCATGTCTGTGCACCACTAGCCTCCATAACGAGGTTCCGCTTCCCTTGAATTATTCGGTCATGTTTACGAATCGACCGCTGTTTTGATATGCATCACAGATGTTTGCGCAGTTTGGAGTTTGCTTCCGCAGCAGGGGATTTCATGGTATGATACCTCGGGGGATTGCCCAGAAGACGCTCGCAATTGGAAATGAGGGATTGTTGTACTTTTACGTGTATGGAAGACGGCCTGGACCTCGGAAATGTATATAATGTTACGCCACCCGACAATGGTGGTTGATCGCACACAAGAGCTGATGAGGCTGGCGAGAGTAGAATACAGGAGCGCGGGGTACAGGATAGACCTTGAGTCGAACTGGCTCAGTACGTTCAAACAACTCTGTACCTACTTTAAGACGAATGCCTATCTTCTATTGGTGGATCCAAAACCAGTGCTTTCGTGACGTGCCGAGCTTGACGACGAGCTGGTCGACCTTGAGGGACCGGCTCCCCATGAACTGCTATCGCTGCCCCAGTTGCCCGTGCCGTACCCTTGTTGGTTCCTCGCGCTGTTTCTGCCGTGATAGTAGCCGGCTCCATAGCCTGCGGCGCCGCCAGCTCCTGCGCCAGTCCAGAATCCGGGCCGCCACCCTTGTTGTCCGCCTTGGGTGGAGGGTTTCGTGCCTGGGTACGGGGGAGGAGGATCGTCGTCCTGGCCGAAGCCAGGATCCCACCTGCCGCCAC
>JAIMZG010002028.1:0-12187 GCA_020466075.1 Colletotrichum coccodes
CCCAGTCTGCGACCGTGCCACAAGGCGGCTCTGGGGGAAACCCACCTACCTCGTAACCAACGAACAGCAGCTCGGCTACTCATCTCTCCCCTCGCAACAGCAGCAGCAGCCTCAAACTCAAGCAAGTCAACAGTCCTTCCAACAGCGCCAACGTCGCCTCTCCCAGCAACACCGGCAATCCTTCCAGCCCATGCTCCCGCAGCGGTCCCCCGCCGCCCAAACAACCCCTCCCCCGAACGGCCCTCGTCCGCCTCCCCCATCACCGCACCACGTCGCAACCCAGGCCCTGCGCCCAACCACGAACTGGACCTCAGCTCCAGCGTCATCCTCGCCGGCCACGACGGCACCCCCCGCCCCGCCCCTCCTCCCCTCCAACGGCCTCCCCCTCCGTGGCGACCCCCTCGACAACATCCTCCCTCCTCTCGAAGCGCCTCGGCACCGAACGCGCCGCCGCCCTCGCCCTCCCAACGGCAGGCATACGACATAGCCCCAACTGGAGGCCCTACCGGCCCGGGGGAGGTGCCGGAGGAGGTGGGACGGACATGCTCCTATCGCCCGATGTCTTCTTCCCCGCGCCCCCGGGTATCCCGTCTCGTTCTGGTGCGAGGGCGGGGGACCTACCCAACACGCCAACGTGGCAGCCGAAGCTGACGCCGACGCGACGGGGTGATGATTTGTTTTTGAATGTGCAATAATGACCTCGCATGCGGCATCGGCACGATGAAATATCGGGGCATCTACCATTTCATTTCTTATACATAACGAAGACAAAGATTTCATTTATACCCACTCTCGTTACGGGACTCAGCGTGCGTTTTCCTTGGTCTACTTGTACAATTAGCAATATTTCGTTTCCACCACACCTTCCCTAGAGTTGATAATACGGACAAGACGAGCTGAGGAGGAGCATAGAGGAAGCGAGAGCAGACGGTCATCGCATCAACGGAGTTGGTCTTAAAAAGGGTCGAAAAAGGGGTTCTCATTCCAACTTTTCCCTGCCATGTTTTGTATACTACATTGTCCATGAAGCTCAGCCTTTTATCCCACACAAGTATCAACTCGCGAGCTTATAGGTGTTCTCGTGCAACAGCAACCGCGCGTCAGTCTCGCCATTTAGTAGGGGTAATCAACCAGATACGACTTCCTTGAGCCTTGTCGCTCATTCTTCCTTCACTGTCTGGCCCCGGAGACACTCTCGCTCATTGTAGACATATTCAGGCATTTGAGGGCGATGGCGGTTGGGTGACAGCCTGTCGTCCATGCAAGTCATGTCGATGGAGGAACGATCACTGCCGTCACTTGTCGCACTTCGATGATTTCTCCATGAGCGGGAGGTGCGTTGGCTTCTTTGGCTGTTTCTCCTGACAAGATCCTTCGCGTCACTCATAATGTCGCTCACGATGTCGCTGATTTGGTCGTCGAGAGCATCCAGCCCAGCGTCTAACGCGGCTCGGTTAAGATGTTGGTTGGCATCGATGAGTTTGTTTCTCTTCCTGATCTCAGTAAAACGTGACATGCCGCCAAGCTCTAATACGTTGACTCGTCTTGTCTTGTTGGTGGGGTTGCCAACGATGAAAGGACGCCACGGCTCTTCTTCTGCGATGGCATCTTTGTCATCGACCACGCCAGCTGGCATTGAGTCGCGGCGTCTGATAGATTGCCTTCGAGCAGCAGTCCACTTTTCCATCTCTTTAGTCTTGCTTTCGGGGATGATCACCACCTCTTTGAAACGGATCAAAGCCAGCAACAGCATCACTGTCAGAATGAGCAGCATACCAGCAACCACTCCAGTAGCTGCTCTCTGACCCAGATTCCTTTGTGCCATACCACCGAGTGCAGTTGCTCCTGCTGCAAAGATGAAGCCCAACGTATGGCAGACAGCAAAACCGGCGGTCACACGAGGATAGGCTGAGTAATTTTTCTTTTTCTGTGCGATGTCCGAGTTGCCCCGAGGACGGCCCGTCATCCCAGGTTGCAGATCCGAGGTATCGAATGTTTCCATGATGAGTCCGTTGCATTCTGAGATTGCCAAGCATGAAAGAAAGCCGATTGCAGCTGCAACAATGGCGGGCGCACTTGGATGCATCGGCGGACCAGTGGACACCAAGGTGTAGACCATGCCTGCCAACGGGAGACCGATAGTAAAGACGGAACGGCGGAGGAGATGTGATGTCCAGGTGACCTGTTTGTCGAACGTCAAGCGGCTGGTGTTTACTTGCGTATGCCTTGCTCTGGAAAAGTAGCTGGCCTTTTGGAACGGTATCGCGAGAACAGATCCAAATGCCATTGCAGCAACCATGAGTCCGACGTATGGTGACCGCATGCGGTAGAATCTTGAGGAAAGCGAGCCCAGTAAGACGATGATGAGAACTACTTGAGCGTATATCCAGCCAGAGTAGATCGCGAGGATAGCGAAGCCGGGCTGCCGAAGCATCTCGAAACAAAGCGCGACTCCATGATACAGCTCTTGTCCCCACCATCTGGGGCCATCTTTGACACGATGCATCATGATCTCGCCGCGAGCAACACGCCGGGAGATGTCAGTGCCTGTTCTGACTTCGACGACTGATCTTCGGAAGGCGGAGCGGCGTACTTCTGGGCAAAGTGTGTTCAACAACAGGACCACAGCCACGAGGGTGATGCTGATGTAAAACCCCCAGGCTGGTTGAAGTTGGTCGATCACCGCGGCGCCAATGAGAAATCCGAAGCCGAGAGACGCAATGTAGCACCAAGTCCAGATACCGAGCCAGACGCCCATTCCACCGCCGTGCCTCCTTACATCGAATTTATCGACAACTTCCTGATGAGGGTTGCTGCTCATGAGCGACGCGCCAAAGAGGTCTGTTAGTATGGAGTGGAAGTTCATGCTTGCGAACCCAAGGCAAACGCCCATGAAGCCACGAGGCACCAACAACACCATTCTCTATCCAGTGAGATTATGGAACCTTTGCGTGCTAACGGCCAGGGCTTGTGGGAAGAGTAGCGGCATTGACAAAATCAAGCTGGATGTGATGTATGGCTTGCGCCCGTGCATGAGGGGGAGCGGCCAACAGAAAAACGTCGGAATAGCCATGCCCAGAAAGCAGCCAACGTTTCCGTTGATGATTGAGTGGCTCGTGTCCAATATGTAGTACTGCAGTGACGGTACTAAGCCGGCGTAGATGCCGATAATCACACCAATGAGTGCTGTGCTGGTACAAGCCACAGCTGCGATGGCTCTCTTCCGAACCGGAGACCAATCTCGAGCAATAGTTTGGCGTCGTTTCGACTTGACAAGACTGAATGCTTGCATGCCGCGCAGACTGACATGAGACTTGCCGCGCAGGCTAATGCCACGACTGTTTTGGATTGGCCTTCCGGCCAGATCTCGTTCAGGAAGGGCATCCTCGCCGGTTTTGCGAGACATGAAGGGAAACCGCTTCGTGCTTGCTCGAGGACGAGTAGGTCCACTGCTCATTTTTTGAGTCTTGTAGTGATTCGAAAAGTCGACAAGTGAGGAGTCATTGGATCCATCCATGCTGGACACATCTGAATCTATAAGCAGTGGTTTGACTCTTCGCTCCGACTTCATACGCTCCGTTTTCCTCAGCTTTTTGCTTCTGTTTCTGCTTGAGACCCTCTCTGGTACAGAACCAGCCTGACGAAAAGGAGCCTTGTTTCTGTATTTGATCTTACCGATCTCTGTTCTCGTATTGGTCTTGCGCCGAAGCATTTTTTCCAGCTCGGCTGTCTGCGGAGTAAGGGATACGTTTCTGTAGAGATCGTCCACGTCGCGAGCATCTGGCCGAGCTGCACTCGGAAACGTAACAGCGCGATTTGGAGCAGATTTATTTGACAGTTTAATATCATTCAAGTCGATATCTGAGAACTGTTCGGTATCGTTGTCTGGAATCAGAGGTGGTACTCCTCCATGCAAAACGTGGCGTGGGGACTGTCCGGAGTCTGGAGGCTTTGCTTCTTCGTCGTCTGCAACTCGTGACGCCAGCTCCAAAGCCTCGCGTAATAGACGTTCTAGCTGCCCAAATGTATTTTGGAAGATGCCAGCCTCGATATCAGGTGGTGGCAAGGTCGGGCGGCGAGTCACTTTTCGGGAGGTTAGGCTTTTTTCTTCAGAGTCTTTCAGTGCAACGTAAGATGATTGTTTGTCCTTGTGGGGCCTTTCAGTCAGCTTTGTAGTTCGTGCCTCTGGAGTCACGAGTAAATTCCGAAGCCACTGCGCGGTGCGTTTGTAGTCGATGGTGCTTGCTCTGGAGAGCGGCGTGCTGGGAGATGGTGTTCTATCAACTTCTCCAAGGCCCTCTTTCGCCGGTTCGTCTGACTCAATGGCGAAATATTTTCTTCGATGTTTCTCCGTGCCCGCATCGGACTCGTCACTGAAAGGTCGTACCTTCGAGACCCTTTGGTGTCCCGCGTGGTGGTTCAGCTGAGGTGGCTCCTCAGTAAACGGACGCACTTTGGAGACAGGAATGTTCGCAGGGCCTCTGTCATTGTTTCCTGAGACTGGGGAGCCAATGGCGTCTCTTTCCGGCAGTGAATACTCTTTGGAAAGATCAAAAGGTCGTACCTTGGAAGTTTTGAGACGAGATTGCTGTTCTTGTTCTCCAGCGGGATAGTGGAAGGTGGGCAGGTTGAATGCTGGTCGTATCTTCGTGGCATGACTATGACCATCGTGCTTTGGAACAGTGACTTCGACGGTGGATAGACATAGGTCGTCGCCAGTCATGGCACGGCGAACTTTGGCATAGATGACTTTTGCTTCCGAAGAAGCAGACGAAGAAGTTGATGAAGAATCGAAGGGTGCAGCTGGCAACTGAGCAACTGGTTGCCCAGGAACACCAGCGTCACAGAAATCGGCACCCTTCAGAAGACCGCGATGGTGGACTTTGACGTGAGACTCGTCCGGATGGATAAGAGGATCAACACAGACCGGTTCTCTTGGAAGCAATGGGTCGATGTTGGTCTTGGACCCCATAACCTGTCGGCTTGCAGGAGGAGGAGGGTTGTCTAGCAACTGAATGGGCGAGTACTTCCTGGAAGGGATCGAAATCTTCAATCTGTTTTCGTAGCCACTACTGGCGTCCTGTAGATCCTGCAGACGATTCTTGCTGACCTGCCGGCTAATAACGGGAGGAACTGGAAGATCTCGGTCAACGACCATCGGGCGTCCAGAAGAGGTTTTGAGAAGCGCATGGCGAAAGGCACCACTTCTGGTTGACGAAACACTCGAAGCGACATCTTTCTCGGGCTTCTTCAAGGACATATCGGCTATTGAAGGTCGAAATCTCGGCAAAGGGGCATCATCAAGTTCACCGGCTGTGTCGAATTGCTCTTTGCGCATATGTTTAGTAGCTTTGGTCGGATGGAAGAAGTTTAACAACATTGCTGGCTTTCTCGCAGCCGGCTTAAGGCTCTGAGCGAGGTCCGCCTGTGAGGAGCAGCAGAAGCCAATAGAAACATTGACTGGCGGCGATTCTGACGAACGAGATTTGAGGCTATGGGCCGGTCTTTCGCCAAGTTTGTCAGCCGAGCTGTACTGCCGCAAGGTCGCGTACTTGTAGGCTGAAGTATTGGCATCTGGGAGCCGCGGAACTTCGGTTGGGGGCGTCAGGGGCCGAGCTTTTATAGCCTGTGACATGTGGTCAGGATAGAGACTGTATGGAGCGATGAAAAAGCGTGCTGAAGATAAAAATTATCGGCGTGAGGGCATAGGAGAGTTCCCATGAGTAGGGGGTTGAGAAACTGTTGAGGACGAATGGATATTGTTTGAAGTGAGGGGAGAAGCCAAGCGCTGCACTGCTGGACGAATGTGATGGTTCGAGGCTGTAACTCCTGCAAGCAACATCCGACCTCAGTGTCTCCTCCCTCTTTCGAAGCACGGGCTCAGAAGAGGTATTTAGCGCCTGCCGTTTCAGTTTCTTTGACTCTTTGGGCCTGCCTGGCAGAAGACCGGCAATGAGCAACGAAACATTCTGGCTGCTTTTGTGTCTCAAGGACACAGCAAGGCAGTCGTAGTTCCTTCTCAAACCCCTTTGCTGGACAGTCCAACAACTCGCAATCCTCTACCCAGGTCAAACCAGAACCGTTTAACACGGCGGATCTGAACCCCCTACCGTTCAAATTTGGATGGTGACGAATCCAGCCTCTGGGCTGCTCCAGATAGCTTAGCCGGCATGTCTTGTCCGAGATGATACCTGTCATAAAAGCTCCACTGCCGACAAACTTCGTCTTGAAATTGACCCAAAAGGCCTAGGAGGAGTGGTTTCCATCGCGATATGGGGCCTTGGTGTTCGGTGTATGCCCGGAATATCCCGTCGAGATCCCAAGCACCTACATCCATCCTTGTCCAGTTTGAGCTCATACACACTGAATCAACTGGCTGCCAATCAATTTGAGCAAACAAAGCCCGGAAGATGATTTCCGTGTATCACGCCAGGGAAATGTACGTTACTCATTCATCATTGGCCGAGTGACTCACGACCAGCTCCTCACTCGACGGTGGGCGGCTTACGTTTTCTGTCCAGCCCTGACATCTGCGGGCAATATCAAAGTGGTGAGGAGGAGGGTTTTCAAGCTCTGTCGATTTACATTAAACCCGTCCATCTTACACAAACTGCGAGCAGAAGTTACTTCGGAATTTAACAAGAAGTAGCGGAGAGCTCCCCCCTGCTTTCTTTCTTTCGAGCAAGACAGGCAAGCATAACCCCCATTTTCGTTGTTTCCCTATGCAATGCACCTAAGAGGATGAATTTGGGCTCTCATTCGCCGTACTGAACCTACATTGAGGAGGCTGTCTGTGGCAATGGTTTCGCCTATTATCTGATTTCTTGAACCCCAAGGCATTTTGATCTCTGGAGAACCTCACGAATTCGAACGGAATGGCCTAATCTTGTGCTCTCGCCGAGCTTGCAGGGCGAACCGTACGAACACGTCCTTCCGAATGACAACGCCACTTCGAATTTTCTTGCTTTAAGAACGACAAACTCTTGTTCTCTTGCGGCCGGTGTTGCAAAACATTCACAGGGGTTTGGATCGGGGTACTGAAGACGAGGAATCAAGCCTTATAAGTCGTGCGAGGGTAAAGGTTTAATAGTAGAAGATGGTCGTCGACTGATCGGGGGAATTGCAGACAAAAGAGAAAGTCATAATAAAAAATAAAAAAATAAAAAAGACAGGTTGGAAACTGGGAAAAGTGGAAATAGTTTCACCACACAAGCGACGTTTACACATCTTCGAGTTCGGAGCGTCGATGCTCTGCTTTGTTTTCCCCTTCACAAGGCTGCGATCCCCTTCCCCGACAACTATTGGCCGTCTCTCTTAGGGAGATCTATCTGACTGATCAAACTGGAAAAGAAAAACGGCACAGTTCCACCGGGGAAGGCCATCTACGTGTCCTCCTAGGAATATGAGACTTTACCTTATCGATAGATGCAACGACGGGCTAACTGAATGATGCCGTGCATCCTAGAAAACGGTGAAGTGACTAGTTTTATGCTGCCGAGTGACCCACCCGGGCAACTCCCTTCACTAGGAGCGTTACACTACCATTAAAAAAACGATGTGTAAGAATGGTTTTTGGAGGTACGTGTTGAATGCCATTTCCTGGAGCCTGTAAGACGGAATGATACACAGATTATGCATGCCACTATATATAACTTTACAGGGGTTGAACGATTGATCTCTCGGGACTACTATGAATACGAAAGAGAAAAGCAGTGCAATTCAAGGTTGTGGGCATGCCAGCCAGCTGCAAGAAAACGACCACAAGTGAAACCTCTCTCGGAGAAATTCACGCAAGGACCAAGACAACAGGGAAAGCGAAGAAACTTCAAGAGCAATACTAGGCCACAGAAATTGAACGTGACTACGACTGCTGCGATGCCACGAGAGGCGAACGTCGAACGAAACCCTTCGTTCACACCACAATGTTCCCGAGTTGCTAGTGGCCAGTGGGACCGCGTCTTTGCGCCCCCACTCGCTATGCTGAAGCAGCCCGCGGCAGGAGTATACATTTGTGGCATTGCTTTCGTTCTTTCTCCTATCTCGAGTTTTCGTCTTGACCGAGAGAGTGGCATGTTCACGTTCGGCAGCTTGCCACAGCAGATCTGCTCGGGGTTAATCTGTTACGGAGTGATCATTCTCGCCCGGCAACGGAGAGAATTTAGCCCGCACCTGCCAAACTACTCATCCGACTCATGGAACAATGGCACATCCCAGAGTCGGATTTGATTGTTCTTGGTTGCAGAAAACAAAGTCCAACGAAAAGAATGTATGCCAGAAGCAGATCGATCATGCCAATAAATCCACACCCGGAGGTGCCGGCATCTTACCCCAGATCAAGCGGGGGCACCCCTTGGGGCGTCGGGTCGGGGAAAACGCTTGCGACGTGCCTCGGCAACTCGGCCAGTGCCATCAGAAGGAAACCATCGTCGTACACCGCACATCGCACTCGCAAAAGCTGTCATCTGTGAGTTGAACCGCAATCGACCCAAGAGCTTGAGAGGTCCAAACACGCAAACTCTCAACCGCCAGCCTTCCAACGTGCCGTGGCCTCACAATCACCTTTGTCTCTCTCATTCTTCCCGCCCCTCGAAACCCTCTGACGACGATATCATCACCACCACAGCGACCATGGCGGCTTTCAAAGACTACGTCTACGAGCACTTCCTCGTCACATCCCCGGCGCCCTTCGTCGCGCACGTCCAGATCAACCGGCCGCAGAAGCTCAATGCGTTCTCGGAGCCTGTCTGGCGCGAGTTCGGTGCCGTCTTCGCCCGCCTCAGCCATGACCCAGATGTCCGCGCCGTCGTCCTCTCAGCCGTTGGCGACCGCGCCTTCACCGCCGGCCTCGACGTCCAGGACGCCGGCAACAGCCCGCTTGGCTCAAGCGTTAGCGACCCGTCCCGGTATGCAACTGTGATGCGCCGCCACATTGCTGAGTTCCAGGACGCGATTGCCGCGGCGGAGAAGTGCGAGAAGCGTACGTCGGCCTATCCCTTTTCTCTTGTTTCCATTATTGGTTCCCGTTCACCTATCTTGAAGATGAAGATAGGCCTCATGATGAGACCTGGCGTTTAAACTGATAAGCACATGAGCTGACGCAAACAGCCGTCATCTGTGTCATGCATGGCATCTCCATCGGCATCGCCATCGACATCTCATGCTGCGCCGACGTGCGCATCTGCGCGCGCAACACGCGCTTCGCCGTCAAGGAGGTCGACATCGGGCTCGCCGCCGACATCGGCACGCTCAGCCGGCTACCTAAGCTCGTGGGGAGCACGTCGTGGGTCAAGGACGTCTGCCTGTCGGCGCGCGACTTCTCTGCCGAGGAGGCGCTCTCTGTCGGCTTTGTTAGCCGGGTGCTCGAGACCAAGGAGGCGGCCGTCGAGGCGGGCCTGCAGCTTGCGGCCTTCATTGCGGAGAAGAGCCCCGTTGCGGTGCAAGGGACCAAGGAGCTGTTGAACCACGCGAGGGATCACTCGGTCGCGGAGAGTAAGTTGGATGGATTTCTCTCTTCTCTCCTTTTTTGTTTTGTTTTGGCAGGTTGCATTTGGAATACATCGCCTCGCTTCGTCAGCGAGGCTTGGGGTTTTTTCTTTTTAAACTAAAAAAAAAAAAAAACCTGTGCTAATGCTTTCTAAGACTTGCGATACACGACTGTTTGGAACTCGGCTATGCTGCAGTCTGCCGATTTCAAGACCGCTCTCATGTCTGGCTTGACTAAGAAGAAGCCCACGTTTGAGAAGCTCTGAGCGACAGGTTTCTAAGGTCCTCATCATGGCAGAGTTAAACCTCGTCAGCCTCTTGGACATGGCTTGTCGAGGTAGCATCTCCCCGCCAGCGGTCGATGATCTCTAAACCAACGCTGTCCCACTTGATCCTTGGGGGGTATCGTCACTGAGGAAGGATAATCCTTTGGATGTATCATAGAACATGACTGCGCCGTGATGCCAAGATGGCGTCGCATAGATCGGTATGGCGGTTGCAAGCACAGCCACCGTAACGCAGCAGCGAGCAACAGAGATGAAGTCACGCAGCATGTGTGAAGTAAGCGGGAGCGTCGGAAGACCTGGGCATTGCGTAAAAAGGTCGATGAATGTCGGCTTCGTCGGTAATCAATCAGAGTCTGAACTCTCGTCTGGCTGTTGCGTCTCCTTCAACCGCTGCAAGTCATGTTTCGTTAGCGTGCATGTCCAACACTCCAAACGTTTCGCGACTGGACATGAATGGGAGGAACCAACCTCGTCAAGCTGTCTCTTGAGGCTAGCCACCATGTTCTCCTTGACGACGACGTGCTGGTCGTCGAGGTCCTCGATGATGTAGTCGTGGTTGTTGGAGTCGATGTTGACGATGATGGATTTGATCGAGGGGTCGCACTCGATAAGGACTCCTAGGAGGGCGGGGCGGGAATGTTAGTAGTCTGGGTATGTCCAGGGAAGGCAGGCAGGCGTGCTGCCACACAGCCGATGCATATTGGATATGCTTACCTCTGATGGCGCGCGGCATGGTGGCTATCGGTGGACTTGGCAGACGAGGGAGAATGAAGGATAGAGTTGCAGGCGCAGTGAAGCTATTCGCACGTACCTGTGTGGTGTGATGCCTGATGCGGTGGTGTATGTTGCGGTGGTGGTTGGTCGTGTGCGAATGCGAGCGCTGAGCCACTGGGTCCAAAGTGTCGTGACGACTTGAGTGGACTCCGAGCTTGATTTTGCCTGGCCAGAACTTGGGAGAGCTTGCAGGTCGTGGTGGGCCTGAGGCAGGAGAAGAATGGGGGAAAAGCAAGGCAAGTGGTTGGCCAGCGCCAGGCCCCCCATCTTCCAGTTGATCCTGATGAGCAAGGGCTAATTTCCAGAACCCATGCCAGCCCGACTTTTCAAATTGGCACCTTTGCCAGGTGGTAAGCCGACCAACGGCAGGTCGGAGGTGAGGGCCTCTTGGCCCCCACATTGAATTGTGAATATCGGATCGTCAGGGATGCTGGTCACAGAGTCCAGCTTCCAATTTGGCAATCTCTGCTCCAAATTTCTCGCTGGGAATTGCGGCTGAAGATGAAGCTCAAAGGGCGGCGTTGGCAACTGCGATGTCACCTTGGAGCGCGGTAAGAGTGAAACGGATTCTGGTCTATTTCCAAGCCGAGCCAAACCATTGACGGGGCCTCCACGGCATGCTCGCGGAGATGCCGAGGCAACTTTAACGAAGCTTCTCGTCGCAGGACGGGTCATCGTGAGTCTGTTTGCTACGATGCACTTCACCTCCCGAGCGCGAACCAATAGCAGCTGCTCCAGTTGTGCGAAATTCATGCAAATTAGTCAGGCAGGAGGGCCGCACAGCGGACTCCCAGTCCGTCGACACTGACAGAGGCATCGCTTGTGCGTTTGCGAGTTTTTTTTCTTCTTCTTTTTCAAATTTCTCTTTCTGAGCAGCGGCCTCAAGTTTGGCATTCTGTAGCTCTGGAACGAAGCGAGGGTCCCTGAAACAGTCGCCATGCGCGGGTCACGATGGCTAGGAGGATACAGAGGAGCAGCCAAGGCCGACGGCATGCACCTGAGAGGATACGGAGAGCCTCGGGTGGGGGGAACCTCACAGAGCCGCCATGCAGGGCAGCGCAGGCAAGTATTCTTGCACGTCCCTCTTACCCAACAATCTATAGTAAGGTACACGAGATCTTGCTCGAGCTTCTTGGCCGAGGCAGGTCGAGTGCTTCAAGATGGATACGCAAGCAGCGTCGACAGCACCTGCCGGATGCAAGCGTTGATGCTTGACGATGGATGTTTCGATGTTTCTCACGGTCGTCAGCGGACCAGCTCATCCTGTCCTTACATATGCTGTCGCTAATAAACACAATACGGGCTCACGCTGTCCATGACGTGTGATCTCAAAAAAAAAAAAAAAAAAAAGTCGACAGGTCCCTGGGAGTTGGCGACGGCCGTCAGGGGTGCTGTTTGTTTGACTAGGTTCATTTGAGTTGACTGGGCCGTCGTTGACTCGTCGCAACCCCCGGTCTCCGAAGGAGATGCTACACTGATTCACGTCCACATTGCAGGCGCCCACTGGATACGGAGCCAAATTACCCTGAGCTGCGTGTAATCACACGCTCGTTGGCATGCGACCGGCCGTCGACTCACTCGTCACTCGATGAGATGCGCCCTCCGTCCCAACCATCGAATGCGTCCTCCCATCTTGTTGTCCC
>JAIMZG010002030.1:0-23010 GCA_020466075.1 Colletotrichum coccodes
CAAGAACGGCCTCGCTGGGGTTGAATCCACAGGCCTCTCCGCCGGCTCTCGGATCTGCGCCTTTGCTACACGCTCGGCGTTTTCGTCTCCGAAGCCAGGCCGTTCGCTTGGTGGCATCAACAACCTGCATGCCAAAAGTTCCGGGGCTGTAGAACCACACAACTGTGGCGAATCTTTGCCGTTTGTGAAGGACGCCTCGCTGTTCTGCACCTTTCGCAAAACGACGGGAACACTGCAGCCGTATAAGATGCATATCCGGTCTCCCTTTTCGGCGTTTGCGGGTACCAGCCCGAGATGTTCCCGAGAGCCTCGCCTGCCTTGGGTCAGGATCAACCTCCGTCCCCATACGACCGATTGTGTCCGGCGGACGAACTCGGCCGCAATGGATGGGCAACTTCTTTGCGCCAGCAGTTCTTTCGTATCAACATCCGAGCCTACGCCGGTCTGCTCAAGCATCCACTTGCAGGCAAGCGGAAAGTAGGGAGGAGGATAACTCTTCCCGTCATGCCCCCTGTCGGCGACCAGTGTCCTCCAGAACTTGTCAGGAACGGGATTGGGTGAGCTTGTCCAGGTCATCAAGTCCCACCAAGAGCCTGGAATCCTTCCTTCAGCGGCGACGGCTCCCATCTCCCCAATGTGATCCAGAACAAATCCTGTTACCGTCATCGTTCTGCCGCCGATGAAATCGCGGCTGGGGTACGTCTTGGTTCTGCCGCTGGCGTTGTAGTTACGGCGTCCATGCCCAGGAGCTCCGACCAAGGGATCCGCATGGGTTCGGCCTGGAGCCCTCTTTTCCGACTTTTGGGAATGAGGGACTTCGGGGTGTTGTGGCATCCAGGAAGGTAGCCTCTCCTCCGTGCTCGGGAGCTCGGGAACCCAAGGAAAGAGCAAGACATCGATCGTCTTGGACCGCTTGATGGTAAACTCGAGAAACTGTCTGCACACCTCGAATACCGACTTGCTGTAATCAACAGTGATGGAGCCCGGACTGTCAGCGAAGTGCTTTTCGACATAAACGAGACTCCGGTCCGAGGCAGAGCGGCCGCTGAATGACAAGACGTGTCCAGTCAATGGAGGTCTAAGTGAAGCGTGCTTGCTTTTGACGTCTTCGAGCAAGACGCCATGTTGGTCCGAGCTGCGTCGCTTGCGAGGGAAGGCTGTACGGAAGGTAATGGTTGAGGGAACCTGGAGTGGCTCGCTTTTTAGGCCGCAATCCGAGAGGTCGTCTTCCGAGGGGGCCGGGTCCAGCTGAGGTGACAGTTGAGGCGTTTGAAGTAACTGGTCTTCTAGCATTGCTGCAGACTCGTTCGCATCCGGCTGAGCATCATTAGCCAACCACAAGACCGCGTATATCGTATCATGCGGCTTAGTGGCCTTGAAGGCCGTCATAGTAGAGACTAGAGCTTCTAGTGATAGCAACCGTTCCAGAACGGTCCCGTCTTCAGATCGCCGGAAGAGGTTGGTTGTGAGGTCGACAAGGATTTTGGCACCCAGCGCGTCGACGTCAATGAGGCAATCAGGATTTTCTTCCAAGTTCTTCTGGGTCTGCAGAATTTTTCGAAGATCCGAGTTCCTCGAGACAAGCAGCGCAATCGCTGCGGCAAAATCATGCCATGAGACAGTATCACCGCCACAATAAATGGTTGCTTTCCTGGCGAGAGATATTTCCTGTACGATCCAACGTCGGCTGAACCACGGCCGTTGCATAAGTTCTATGAGCGCCGCCCATTCGGCTGTTGTCCCAGGATCCCGAGTGAGGGGGTCGAAATTGTCGAGATTGAGCAGGCGATGGATGAAGGCCACTGCACGAGTAGAGCCTTCACGAGCTTCACCAAGCCACACCAGCACTCCGTCGGCTCGGTTGTAAATCATGGCCATTTTTGGGATCTGGGAGCTTTTCTCGTGCACGTCCTCTTGATTGATGCAGACAGCGTCAATCCAAAGAAACCTTGAGCTGTGGGGGGCAATGTCACGTCGCAATCGACGGAGGGCCTCATCCAGATTAGGCCGAATGTCCATGTCAGACACATTATCCCCTTCCCATAGTTGCAAACTGTGATGGCTCGTCGAGGCCTCCCCCCAAGTGTATGAGAGAGCTTCGTATGATGGGGCGTTGGGCACGTCAAATCCATCTTCTCGGGTCAGAAGGACTCGATGGCTCCGACGTGGCTCAGCCTCCTCGGGGAGTCGGAACCTGTGCAGCCGTACAGCAACCCCGTCTCCCTCGTTTGATGGCAAGAGCTCCAGGAGCCGTATCTCGTCTCTTTCCAGGGCATTGTACTTATAAGGCGTCATCCTGAGCAGTTGGGTTGATGACGCGTCTGCGGAAGATGCTAATATGATGCAGGGGTAATTCAGCAGCGGGGCGGCAGGTTTATTTATCAACGTGGCCTGTCAGCTGAATTGCAATTCCGCCGCGCGCATGCATATCACGTGTTTCTTAATCATGTATCTCATGTCGTCTTTCGTTCTACGTACCCAGCACAAAGGCGGAAGGTATGAATCATTATGCCGAAGCCCAGTACTCATCGAGGGTGCAAGTCGTTATAGATAATCGTCATTAACGTGGCTCTCAATTCAATAGTAGTAGTTCCAGCTCGCCGCGAACCTCAATCATGTGTAACAAAAGTGGCCCAAATCGATATCAATTCCATCAACGCCAAACCCAGTGTGTTAGCCCAAGTCTGTTCATGTACAGGCTCATGATGAGCCGCTGTTGTCAGCGCAAGAAAAGGCGCCTCCAATCAGTCCATTGGCGTAGGCGTCAATGACGTTTTGGACAACACCGTAAGTGCCACCAATAGTCAAAAAAACTGCCAAGAGGATCATGAGCCAGTTCAGCCAGTAAACCATACTCTGCCACCAGTTCCCTTGGCGGTAGTGCTGATGGTCAAAGACCCAGAGGTAACCAGGAAGGCCAAGTGCCAGAGGCGCAAATGTCAAGCTCCCAGCAAGAGCGAGCAGGTAGTTGAATATGGGGATGCCAGATGCCAGTAGGAACGAAACGACCGACATGCCAAGAGTGCATGCGAGCCAGACGGACCAGTGGACGACCGAGTTCTTTTGCAGGTGAACCGAGTTACGCAGGAGCCGGACGAAGAGATACTTTGCGGCAACGTGAATGTAGAGGCACGCGCTCACCATCAGCCCAATCAGTCCAATACCATAGGACACTTTCTTGACAACATCGCCAGCGCTACCCAGAGAAGGGGATGCCACCCATTGGCCGCACCAGCGGTAGACGACAAGCGAGAAAGTCAGGTAGGAAGCTGTGACGATACCCATGCAGAGGTAGACGGCCTTGTTGTAATCCCTCGGCTTCTTCATCTCCGAGATGACGGGAAGGAATGCCGAGGTTCCTGCGCCGGAACAGAAGATGGTGGCGACAGATGTGATACCAGTCACGAAGTTCGGGTTGCCAATGACATGGTAGCCAAGGTCGAAATCGCCGGTCTGCGGGGCGGCAGCAGGTCTGTCCACCTGCGTGACGGCAACTCTGTGATGTCGATTAGCTAGGGCACAGTTCGTTGGTGTGTGTGAGCCATCAGCAGAAACCTACACGACAATGAAGACTGCAACGTAAACAGACAAGAAACCGGCCCACGTCAACCACGCAATCTTTTCAAACTTTCGAACGCTCGCGAGGATGAAGACAGCGGCCGTCGCAACCAGCATGTAGTAGTTGGTGCAGAGAGCGTGGTTGGAGAGCGCATTGAAAGCGACCGAAGTGCCAAAGATTCCGGACGCGCCGACAATCGCATAGGTGACGAGGAACAAGATTCCAACAATCTCTTTCAGCCAAACTCCGCCGACCACGTTTGCCATGTCGGCGATGGAATGGCATCCAGCATGAGCGTTGCGGAAGTTGCCTTGAACGATGGCGCAGTAAGTGTTCAGAAATTGCCAGCCCAGGACGTTTATGGCACCAGGCAGCGCACCGAGGACAAACATGGCCGAAGGGATCGTGAGGACGCCGGTGGCGAAAATGACTTGGATGTATCAACATCGACCTTGGCTGTAGCAGAGAAGCTGTTATCTTACCCTTTAGAAAGATGACCGACGCCTGAATCCAGCCGACTGTCCGAAAGTCAACCGTCCCTTCGCTTCGCTTGAAAACCTCAAATGCGTCCTCGGCGTTTTCGAGCTTTCCGGCATCGATACTGCCACTGCTGCGAGCCGGGGCCGGCGTGATGGCATCGGCCTTTTCCGAGTTGGTTTGGGACATGTCGACAATGTTCGTCTTGATGACCGGATGCCGAAATGGGAGACTGGAGATGTGCTGGGTGATGGAGGGTGTGGTCAGTGTCCTGAAGACATTGCCTTAATATCATTTATAGAATCTGCGATGATCACTCGAGTTGGAGCATTTGTCAAATACGGCGTACGACGGGTGAAGTGAACAAGAAAGCCCAGCGTGGCTTATCTCGTGGCGGCGAAGAGTTTCCGACAACAGATAACCATCGACATGGAAGCCCACCCAACCCCGCGACGAGCTTCAGATGCCGCTCCAAGGTCGTGGGTCACTGGCCCAAGTGTCCCACCCAAAGTCAAAAACGCCTTCAGGGGCCGGAACGGAGTCTGACGTGGGCTGTGGCAGGGTTAGTGTGATAAGGGGTTGGGGTATCAAAGGTATGTTGGGGTAGGCCTTCGAGGTCATGAGCTGGTGTTGGAGTTGTGATAGACCTTTGGCCGGGACGTGCGATACCCCAAAGGTCCACAGCCACCGGGATGACCTGGACTTCATGAATGATAAGCGCGGGGTAGGAGACGCCCAGGGACTTGGGGATCTTATTCGACGTACGCACAGTGAGCAAGTGTTGTTTGAATGACAAGTCGTTTGGGAGTCGTACGCTTGCTACTGATGACGCCCTCGAACAATCGTATTTTCAAAATATCGGGCTGGGTTTTGAAACTCGTGCTTCACCAGACAAAGCACACATTCTGGGACGACAACATTATGCGGCCAATGTGGAATCAAAATCATGTAATGCTAAATGTCTGTCTCTACAACTGCTTAAGAATGGCGCCGGGTTCCGCGGGCATAATGGCTCCATGGGGGGGCTTTGTCCTTGCTTTGAAGTCATCGCATATTTGCTCCATTGTAACAAACTCAACGCCTTCATGCTTCTTCATATGTTCGATGAGCCTCTCGTGCATCAGCAACGCGTGTGGGCGACCTGATACATCCGGATGGATGGTCAATGGGAAGATGAACTCGTCGTACTCGCGGTAAAAGTAGTCAAAGTGGTCCCTCCAGATATCCTCCACATCTCTCGCATTCACGAAACCGTGGCTGTTGGGCGCGTCTTTGATGAACATCATCGGCGGCAGGTCGTCGAGGTACCAGTTAGCCGGGATTTCCACAAGCCCTGTCTCTTGTCCCCTGACAAGCGGCTTCATCCATTCGCTGGGCTTCTTCTTATAATCGATCTTGGTCCATTCGTCGCCGGTCCGCAGATAGTACGGCTGGCAGTCGTGATGGCTCATGCTGTGATCGTATTCGATGCCGTAATCGAGCAGGAGTTGCGCACCCTCCTTGCTTGTCTCCCACCAAGGAGCGACACTGCCTCTGGGAGGCTTACCCGCGAAGTCCGTGAGCATACGATATGTCTTATCAAGGATTTCTTTCTGCTGCTCTATGGTCATATCGGTCGGGTTTTCGTGCGAGTAGCCGTGAAGCCCAATCTCATGTCCGGCATCTCGGACAGCAGCCATGTCTTCGGGAAAGGTCTCGAGGCTATGTCCGGGAATGAACCATGTCGCCTTAACGTCGTACTTGGCAAGGAACTTGAGTACTCGTTGGACGCCGATGGTACCTGCGAAATAGCCTGGAAGGGGTCAGCAACCATCGAACTCGTTGACAGAAGCGCATGCTTAAAATGTCGGGGTGCGGCTACTCCATACCTCTGCTGATGTCGTTTGAGGAATCCTCTCCCCCGTACGACCCCAACCAGCCAGCGACCGCATCAACGTCGACACCGTAACTGACGAGAACGCGCTTCTTGCCCATTTTACTCAAGAGAACCAGACTCGTGCTCTGTTGCTCAAACGAATGGTGTTTTTGATCAAGTAAAAATGACGTTTGTACGGGCTTGCGATTGGTGCGGGGTTTCGAGGGAGAACAGAGGCCGTGAAACGCATCATTTCAGTTTGGAGTGGCTCTGTCTGATTTTAAGAATCGGAGCGCATGGCAACGGCTCGATACGCCATTGAGGGGTAAACCTCGTTCCATGTGGTCCATTAGTCTACGAAATGCCTCATTCAACTTCTTTGCAAGTCTTAGCTATCGCGGGGTAGCTCAAGCCCCCCCCCTGGTAGGATGCGAGGCACAAGTAAGGTCTTCTAGCAGCATTGATTGGAGGTCGGGGATTGTGTTAATCAGTGGATTTGCCAAATACCGGCTCTGGCTTTCGAGGATACAACAGGGGAAAAGACCCGCTGTTCTTCTGTGGAGGTATCTGGTCCCTGGCTGATGGTGAGTTGGAGTATATGATAAGAAGAGCAGCTGTCAGAGGTTAGAGGCTCAAAGTCCTCAAAGGCAAAGTGCTCCAGTACAGGGATATAACCCCGCTTCATTTTCCAAGATAAGGGTAATCTCCAACTCGTCAGCATTCTCCTCGTGTGTCCATCACCACCACAGCAGGTCCATCCGATAATATCTGATGTAGAAACAGGTCCCGTAGTCCAAGCTCTGTGTCTAGTATTTGATGTTATATTTTTTGGCTTCAATTACTCACTAATTACTCTCACTTACCGCCCATTGACCTCTGGCGCCTAACTCCGAACATGGCACACACGAGGATTCCACGCACAATGCGAGCAGCGGAGATATCAGAGGTTGTCCATCCTTTCTACCATGCATCTCGTAATTTAATACTGATTAGGATGTAGTACAATAAACCGTATAATCTAGTTGAGAGAGATGTTCCAAGAATCCGCGAAAGTGAACTCCTCATCAGAGTCCACGCGGCCGGCTTCTGCCACTCGGATCTGCAGGTCCTACAAGGACAATTCAGATCGCCCTTGGGCATGATCGCGTCTCATGAACCTGCCGGCGTCATTGTCCAAATTGGCAAGAACTGCAGCAGTGACTGGAAAGTTGGTGATCGAGTTGGAGCTCTAAACTTTAAGAACTCGTGTGGCCAGTGCAGTGGTTGCGGGCTGGCAAAGCGTACCAACGGCCAACTAGATCCCCGGTTCTGCGATAAACGAGAGACCGCTGGTTTTCATCATGATGGGGCATTCGCAGAATATCTCGCTATAGACCCCGAAACGACAGTCCGCTTGCCAGCGTCCCTGCCCTTCGACCAAGCAGCACCATTGATGTGTGCTGGCGCCACAGTTTGGGGATCTTTGGAAAGGGCAACGGCTGGGCTAAGTCCTGGAGAGACCGTAGCTATCGTCGGTATAGGAGGTCTCGGGTTCCTAGGCCTGCAGTTTGCCAGCGCGATGGGATTTCGCACCGTGGCAGTTGATAGCCGACCTGCAGGGAGACAGTTGGCGACCGAGATGGCTAATGAGAGTCTGAAACCTTCACTAGTCGTTGATTCTGGCGCAGAGGACGCTACGACTCAGATCATGGACTTTACGGAAGGAGAAGGTCTTGCGGCCGTAATAGTCTGCACAGATTCTCTTCCGGCCAACAATTGGGCCCTGACACTACTTCGAATTGGAGGCGTAATGGGCGTTTTGGGTCTACCAGCCGAGAGTTGGAGATTTGATTCAAGCGTAATCGTCTTCAGAGAACTCACGATTCGGGGAAGTTATGTTGCAAGCAGAGACTCCACCGAAAGGATGATGAAGATTATAGAGAAAGCGGACATCCGATCGCACATCACCTTGGTGCCCTTCGATGAGATTCCGGGCATACTGGCGGCATACCAAGACAGCGCTTTCAAAGGCAGACTCGTAGTCAAAGTAACAAATTGAAACAAGAAGGGTACAGGCGATGCCCAACAATCAGTTCTCAAAGTACTGATTGGTTCCCGCAAGAAAACTGATTGTTCGACATGATCTTGGTGTTTGATGGGCCTGTCAGCTTGAAATTGGCATCATGTCCTCTCTCTTTCCAACAAGAATCTGACAACGAGCGTTATTAACTTTTCGGAGTGAGCCTCGGCGAGCTGAGCATCATAGGCTAACAGAAAACCTATTACCACCTTCTCCTTCGGCCCCGATCTATATTCCCATACTTTGGAATGTTACTGATGTTTAATAACGATGAGTACTGCGTTATACGTGGACGCGACCGCCGGATCTGCACTTGTGCAAAGTTGGGGTCAGTCAATGGTCCCTGACTCCGACTCCCGCTCATTCTTTAACTTACCCCATCGCCCCTCTCCTACCCCAAGACACACCATTGATGGGGTCATTACCGGCGGCGGGGACGGTCTGGTAATTGCCATCGCGTCCGTTAATGTCGACTTCAATTTGTTTTGTCATCGGGAACCCGCCTTGCCACAGACCGGTCCAATGGCCCCCGGAAGAGCCCGCCGACACTTCTTCGCGGCTTCGACATGGATGCAACCCTCGAGTCTTTATCAGGAACCCCGTTGGCTGGCACTTCGTCGACTCAAACCACCATAACACATCTTCGTGATTCGTCAGGCGTCCATTGACCAGTCGTCACTTTCCAACATGTCGGTCTTCTTCAAGGACATCTCCACGTATGCGAGCCTGCCATCACTTGCCGAGTCCCATATCTGACATCCATGATCTAGGGATAATCCCGTGCAAAAGGGAGACGTCGAAAAACTCCTCGAGCCACTTGGTCTGACGATCAAGGCGGATGAGTCGGCCGACTACCAAAGGCTCCTCGCCGCCGTCCACGATTGTGCAACGCGCATCGACACCTTACCAGACTACCAGCCGGTCCCCGACACAAAACGATACCCCCGCGAGAATGTACATCTCCCTACGGCAGAAGAGCAGGAATTCGGTCATGCTTGGGCATATCGGTTTCTGATTAGAGGCGACGACTCTCCTACGGGCTCCTCGTTGGTGTCTCTGAAAGGGAAGACGGTATGCCTGAAAGATTGCATCGCCGTTGCAGGTGTCCCGCAATTCTTTGGCAGCGACGCCTTTCCCCCGTGGACGCCGTCAACAGACGCAACGGTGGTAACACGAGTATTGGACGCTGGGGCTGATATTCTGGGCACCGCGACGTGCGAACATTTCTGCAATTCCACGGCGTCTTTCACCAGTGCTCAAGGTACCATCGAAAACCCGTACAAGCAAGGCTACTCCACTGGGGGCAGCACATCCGGCGGCGCAGCTCTGGTGGGCTCGGGAAAGGTTGACATCGCCCTTGGCACAGATCAAGGCGGCAGCATCAGGGTGCCCGCCTCATTTTGCGGCTGCGTTGGGTTGAAGCCTACCCATGGGCTGATACCGTTCACGGGCATCACGAGCGGTGACGCTATGGACGATCATGCCGGCCCTATCTGCCGGTCCGTCGCGGAAACAGCACAATGTCTCGATGTCATCTCGGGATATGATGGTATCGACGACAAGTCTTTAGGGGCCGCTGCTCACGGCTCCTATGGCTTTTCCGCCGCTCTTCAGTCGGCTTCTGGACGTTTGGACGGAGTGAAGATTGGTCTTCTGAAGGAAGGCTTCAACCAGGAGATCGTCGACCCCAGCGTGAGAGACCATGTCCTTGCAGCAGCTCGAAAATTGGAGTCATTGGGGGCGACCGTTGAGGAGGTCTCGGTTCCTCTCCATTTAGAAGGGCCTTCAATATGGACTATTCAGCAACGTATTGCCGGCTCCTCTGGTATTCTAGGAAGAGCTTCTGGACGAAGAGGTTTAGGCTTGACCGAGTTTGAAAAGGCACGGCTTCCTTGGGCCGACTCAAGCTTCCAGAAACTTTTCCCTTCGACTAAGAACACCGTCATCAACGGCTTGTACCTTTCGGAGAAGTTCCCTGGCCTGTACAGTAAGACCATCAACATCGGTCGACAGATCAGCGACGCCTACCAAAATGTGTTCGAAACCTACGACGCCATCGTCATGCCAACGACGCCCTTTGTCGCACCACGACATGGATCTCGTGATTCCGTCTTAGGTTCATTCGAGCCCACCATCGGCTTGACAACAAACACTGCAGTCTTCAACGTCACGGGACATCCAGCCATGTCAATACCTGTAGGCTTCCTTCCGGCAAAAGATGACGCACAGGTGTTACTGCCGGTAGGCATGCAAGTTGTCGGTGGTCTATGGCAGGAGAAGAACGTGCTCAACATCGGGCATGCTTGGGAAACCAATTTCAACTGGAGGAACATGAAGAGCATCGGGGATGCAATCCATTCCGCGCCGGACTCTCTGGCAACCGGAACGCAGACAAAGGTCAATGGCAGAACGATGTCTGAGGTAAACGGCACAACATCACCAAGTCTTAAGCGAGTGAAGCTTTCGGTTTGAGCCGAATGTGGTTTGCGCTCTGCTCTCTTGGGACCGGCTGTTTTAGTTGCAAATCGAGCCATACGCTCCATGGATTATATGGACTTAATCGAGATTCTGGACTTGTTTTTGGGTGTGGTGAAACCCGAGTTCCCCTCCCACGCCTTTCCAGGTTCCAGTGCTGATTCTACTAGCCGCACTGCTCACTAAATTGTAATCATAAATGTCACTGGCAAACACCAAAGGAAATGTTAGCACGGTTGCAAGTGGAGAGAGCATGAGCCATGAATGCCCAAGCCCCCATCTTTACCGGGTATCTGCAAATGGATGCTCCGTCCACACATGTGAAGCCCGTAAACCATCCACCTATTAGACGTACACGCATCTCACGATATGCGCGAGTCTCGTATCACTTGACACCACCAAGGACGACCACAAAGCCACACAGCCACATACAGTTGTTGATGATGCAAATAGCAAAGGGGCACAGCGGCACAGCAGCAGAGGGGCACAGCATTGACGTGAAGGAGCGTGTCCATTGCAGAGACCGGGGTCGATTGGTTGGTTCGCATTCATTCTTCTCATCTCCGCACAAATCCTGAAGGAAGAAATTTGTATGGTCGCCGCATATCAGGTCGTCAGCCTGTCGTCTCAACCCCTCCCAGGATCCTGCACCTTACTCATCCACTTCTCCACCGCTGGACAGTCGCCAACCACCTCAACACAACACTTGGCCAGTCTCCGACCTCTAGCCTCCTCAAGCTGTATTCTGGGCCGTGCTGCGGGACGCTGCCGAAGAGCTGAGGCTTGGCGGTTGAACTAGGCCTCTAAGCCACAGCACAGCATGGCTCGCAAGGGAAGTCGAAAGGTTCGGACAGGATGCATCACCTGCAAGTAAGTCGGGCATATTTTTAGGCAAGAGTCCCAAGTACTTCTGGGTCGAATAATGGACCTTTGAAGCTCGGCCTAACTGTCTTCAGAGCCCGCAAAGTCAAATGTGATGAGACGAAACCGGCATGTCTTCGATGCGCCAGCACAGGCCGTGACTGTGACGGATACAGACCGACTGGGCAAGAAAGTGCCATCCTACATCAGCCCGTTCAATCTTTCCCCGGAGTCGGACATGTTGCCCAGGTCCGGGCCTTGCAGTACTTCTATGAGGTAGCGGGGCCGGTGATGTCGGGAGCCGTGGATCCCTACTTCTGGACACATGTGGTCATGCAGTTCAGCAACTTCGAACCCGCTGTCAGACACGCCGTTATCGCCATCAGCAACCTTTACGAGCAAGCCCAGGGTACCTCTGAACCCGGCACAGTGGTGCTGTACGATAACGAGCATCTTGCCCTCCGCCACTACAACGCCGCCATCCGTGAGTTGAGGGCCATGGGCACCGACAAACAGCCCATCGTTCTGCTGGCATGTGTTCTGTTTATTTGCATCGAAGTGATGCGCTGCGACAGAAAAGCGGCGCTCCAGCACAGCCGGCACGGAGTGGAGATGTTGAAGTGTTTCTGCCGCGAGCACAAGTCCACGTGGGTAATCGAGCACCTTTTGCCCATATTCCGGCGACTGAGCGAGTTTGCTCTCTTCTTTGGCGACGAAGACGCGGACTTTCCCAACATAAAGGATTTGGAAGGGCCTATGCCTCAAGTTTTCGCAACATTCTCAGACCCACGACTGATGCTCGACGTGCTCTTCAACCGAACGGCAGAGCTGATACGTTCTCATCGAAACGCGCAACGAGAACGGCGCGACGAGAGTCCCGGGCAAGAGCCTCGAGAAGTCGCCTCGGTCACGCAAGAGCACTTCAAAGAGCAGGCTACTCTCAATGGGCTCCTAGACCGTTGGTCGAAACTATTTATTGAATTTATGGGTATCGCACCCAAGGGCACGTGTGCCTCAAAGCACCTCGAGAGCAGATCCGGCGATCGGTCAAAACTACTGCGATGCTTTCTCCTAACCCGCTTCGAGTGCTGCCGCATATGGCTGAACGTGGCATTTGATGCTGGCGAGACCGGCTACGATAGGTTTTTGGGCACCTTCCGAAGGATTCTGAAGCAGCTGCTATGGCTGGAAGCCGTGGTGCCAGAGGCCTCACGATTGACCACTTCAAGACACGCGCACTTCATTTTCGAAGCAGGGTTTGGATCCATGCTCTTCTTCCTTGTATCGGTGTGCCGTCATTTGGAGACACGGCTCGAGTTTCTGAGGCTCATGACTGTCTTGGGGCTTCCGAGGGAAAACCTTTGGGATTCGGACGTTCTCACTGCGGCAGCAAAGAAGATTATCGAGGTAGAGCACGGCGTCAGGTTGGACGACTCTGGGCGGCCTCTTTGTTCGCCCTCTCACGTCCAGCCGCCGGATGAAGTAAGGGTAACAGACTTGTGGAAGGACTCACGAGTAGGAGAAGAAAATCTCCTTTTGGATGACGAGGGCATCTCACGCCGGACGATAAAGGTCCTAAGGCGGGATAATGCGGGCCAGACATATCTACACTCGGAGAATCTAGTCGTGAATGGCAGAATAGCTGCATAGATTACAGAAAAGACGGCAGCTCATACCATGCTAGCGAGTATGAAACTGACACTATTTACAGCTGAGCCTCGTCATTGAGCCTCCAGTCGCGAGTTACGATGGTGGTCAAGACGATGGTCAAGTTACCAATTCACTCACAGCACGTATTTCGACCATAAAGCGCCAAGTTACCGGTTGCTGTTTTATACATGAACCGTTTTGGACGCGTAGCTATAGAGTCATCTTTCGGGTTGTCGGCACTGCCAGCCGGGGTAAATCTTCAACATCATGACCCAAGTCTTGCGATGTGTTATGACGTCTTTCAGATTCGCTGCTGCAATGATAACGGCCCCTTTACGAACGGCGGAAACAGTAATTATACCTGGTTTTCGATTTTTAGTTGATAGTGTAGCCCCCGTCAACTACCAACGCATGTCCTTGAACAAATGAAGCCTGGCTTGAACACAAGAAAAACACCGCGTTGGCCACTTCCTCGGGTGTCCCCATGCGCTTCATGGGTGCGATATCGATCGCAGGTCTCAGCCTTTCAACCAGTTCTTCGGACGACGTTGTCATCGGCGTGGCAATCACTCCCGGGCAAACGCAGTTGACCCTGATCCCATCTTGAGAGTAATCGATGGCATCTGATCTCGTCATGTTGATAATGGCTGCTTTCGATGCGCAGTAGGGAGCTAAACGCGAGTTGTGATGTGAGTGATTAGCAGTTCAGACACGGAGAGAATGACGCTTACCTGCTGACGGCCGCGCCACGACGCCAAGCTGACTAGCAATGTTGACGATGGCTCCTCGCTGCCCCGGATGCTCCTCGTGCGGTTGCTGTTTTAACATGTGGCCTAGAACAGCACGAGAAACCAACCAGCTACCCTTGTAGTTGACATTCGTAATGAGGTCAAAAGCAGCCGTTGAAGTCTCGTGTGACCGCAGCGATTTGCCTAGGATTCCGGCACAGCTAACGGAGTAGTCGATGCGTCCAAACTTCTCGACAACCTCTTGCGCAAAGGAGTTGACGAACTCTTCGTCCGAGATGTCTCCTTCTTGGCTCAGCACTTGAGCCTTCGGATGAACCTGTAGAACCGCATCCCGCGTGTCTGCTAATGACCCCTTGTTCAGGTCGGTGATGGCGATTCTTGAACACCCCGATCGTGCGAAGCCTTTGGCAACGGCGGCGCCAATGCCTGGACGAGTCAGGTCACGGTCATGTTGAAGAGGTTCTTGAGGGAGAGCTCACCCGTTCCTCCAGCGCCGGTAACAAACGCAACTCCTGGGAACTTGAACATGTTGAGCTTTGACCAGGTACCCTTGCACTTGAGACTCGATGTAACGATTGTTCAAGAGTCTGACAACTGCACCTGGCTGGGTATGGGTGAAAAGTGAGCGAGAGTCTCGAATGACATCAGCTTGAGATCAGCACCGAGAGGTACTCCAACTTAACCGTTTGATCCGGTGCCATGCGGCCTTGTCCCAAACGACTGGTGGATACTGCGGGGAAGAAGGCGAGATACGAATTCGGAGGAAAGCAAGGAAATCCAGCGGCCAAAGAGGGCACGTCGACGATAGACTTCAAAAGCCACTTCCCGTGAGATAAGAAGGACAGGGTCGTAGCGTGTCAAGGGTGTGCGGTTACGAGTCAGTCTCCAAAAGATAGTGGGCGATCCACGGCAGTTGGAGTTATCTTTGGACGAGAATGACCCACCAGGAGCTCGAATCTTTCTCCAACATAAGCCAAGGACGTCCCCAAACTGGTCCTCTCTCCAACTTCCCCGGCCTTTCACACCCACCTCCAACGAGCGCTGGAATCCTGCAAAGTGGAAGCATGCTGTCCCACAACGGTACGAACACGCATCCACAACCGCCGCCGCAACAGCAGCGCCAACTTCCGCGGCCGCATTCGACTCCAGCCAAGCGAAGGCGGCGAACCGCTCACGGCCCCGATGCACGTTCGTGCCCTCACTGCGGGCGGACTTTCAAGCGCACGGAACACTTGGAGCGCCACGTGCGAACGCGTCAGTCATCCCATCCATCCTCGTGTCCCTTACTCCAAGTGTTGGAGTGATGGGGATGTCGGCTCAGACTACCCTTGACTGCCGCATTCTGGCTCGTCTCACGACCAGATGCTGGGGATCGTGCCACGTGCCTCCATGCTGACCTGCTCGTCCTGCCAGACACCAAGGAGAAGCCCTTCATCTGTCGGTGTGGAGCTGCCTTTGCCCGGCGTGACCTCTTGACCCGCCACCAGCGGATCGCCTTCCACGAAGATGGATCCGCGTCGCCGGAAGGCCCATCGGAGCCGGGCTCGGGAGAGAACCACGGGCCAGTCGAGGCTGACCTTGCCGCAGCTGTCTCCCTCTCGGGAATGAGCGTGGACCATTGGGCACAGCAGCCACCCGCACAACCAGCGGAATTGTATCCCATGGCGGTCCCAAGAAACGGCACGCTCGTGGATGACTCGTATCAACAGACTCTGCTGACAGACCAGTTCTATGACAACAGTCAGTCTCTTGCTTCCTGTCTGCCGTTTTGACTCTGAAGGCTGACGCTCCTAGTTCCAGACAACCAAGATGCTGTGGGGTTCGACGCACACTTCAGAGAGTTTGCCAACTTTCTCGACGGTGTTGGACTGCCGGCCGAATGGAGCCCCTACTTCCACGGCCCCGACAGGGACAATGAAGTTGCCGACTCGACGATGAGAGAATCGAGGGAAGGCACTGCCACGCCTGGAGCGCGGAACAGCAGGACTCGTCCGGGAACCCCGTTCAGTTCATGGCTGCCTTCAGCCCCGACGGGCAATCGCATATCCGAGACCCTGCCAGACACAAGTAAGTCGTCGCAAAGAACACGATGTCAAAGCCCGTCTGACTTGTAGTCGAGATCCTCGTTCCGTCGATACCGAGTCGCAACCGTATCGTATCTCGGACGAGCAGCGGTTCCGTCTCAGCGCGTCCATAGAGACGTTCCGGGACATCCTCGACCCGGGCTTCAAGTTCCCTTCTCGCCACGCTCTTACCCGCTACATGACTTCTTTCTTCGAAGGCTTCCACTCACATATGCCCTTCATCCACACCCCGACATGGCGGATATCCGAGCATTCCGTCGAGCTCATACTCGGCCTCGCAGCAGTTGGAGCTCAGTACTGCTTCGAACACCGCATGTCCGAGAGACTCTTCAACGCCGGCAAGGCCATACTCATGGAAAGGCTCGTGCACGAGTCTGAAAAGTTCGGCCCCAAGACCGGCTCGTTCCTGAACTTGCACAGCTTGTCGCCCCAACGTCGCGAATCAAGAGGCATCCAGGAGAGAGGCTGGGGTCCGTGGGAGCCCATAGAGACGGTGCGAGCCCTGATCGCCCTCATGGGCTACGCTACCTGGGAACCCAAGGTGTCTCTCGTGCAAGAAGCGTTTGCGATGCAGGCGCTGCTGGCGCAGGTTCTCCGCGAAGTTGGCCTCTACGAGGAGGACGAGCCGGAACTCGCTGCGGGACAAACCACTCCTCAAGCGGCCTGGCATGCCTGGGTGCGACAGGAGTCCATACGTCGAGCAAAGCTCATCGCCTTCTCCTTCATGCACACCCACAGCATCGCATACAACGTGTACCCTGTTCTGCGGAGCAACGAGGTCGGCCTTCGGCTGCCCTGCTCGACTGGAGAGTGGAAAGCACAGACTGCCTGTCAGTGGCAGAATGCCCGCCGCGAGACTGGCAAGCCACAGCTCTTCTTCCAAGACGCCCTGTCACTGCTTTTGAGGAACACGGACGGCACAGCGCCCGTCGATCCCATCCCGACGCCGTTGGGCAACTACATCCTCTTGCACGGCCTGCTGCAGAGGATATACATCGTCCGAGACCTCTCGTTGCCGGTGATGGATCATTCGGCGTCTTTGCCAAGTGAAGAGGTCGACAAGCTTGAGTGAGTACAACCCTTTGGTGTCAACCGCGATACATCACTGACCCGTGCGACTCAGACGCGGTCTGCGCTCGTGGACAGCAGGGTGGCAGCAGGCCCCCGAATCGAGCCTGGATCCAAACAATGAAAACGGGCCCATTCCCTTCACATCCAGCTCGCTGCTCGGTCTCGCATACGTCCGCATCTACCTTCACCTCGGTCCGTACCGGCTGCTCGAGACGCGAGACCCCTTGCGCATCGCCAAAGCCATCAATCGGTCTCCGGCGGTCGAACGCAGCGGCGGCGTCATCACCGCGCTCCTGTACACCGCTCACATGCTCAGCATCCCCGTCAGGCTTGGTGTCGACCGTGTCGCTCGGAGCCAGGCGTTCTTCTGGAGCGTCCGGCACTCGCTCTCGGGACTCGAGTGTGCCGTCTTGCTCAGCAAATGGCTTTCGTCGCTTACCGGTTCCACGGCAACGACACCGCTCAGTGGTAAGTCGACCGACGTACTCGGCTGCTCGGGGTTGCGGGGCCGCCTTGCTGACAAGAATGGCAGATAGCGAAGACAGAATCCTGCACTGGGTCCGCTGCATTGTGGAAGAGGCATACGATGTTGTCGACTTTGAGGACGATGAGCCCGAGACGTTGACAGACCGGGATCCCGCCTCGCTAAGCCTGGCGGTCCTCAAGATCTGGGCGCATTTCTTCAAGAGCAACACGCAGTGGCCGTTCATCAACATCATCGGGCAAAGCCTGGAAAAGTATCGGGAGCTGCTCGTCCGTAGCAGGTTACAGCAAGTCTCATGATACCACCAGAGACGCTTACCAGACGTTGACGCGGTCCGAAGAGACGACTTGTGACTCGACGAGGAGGGCAAATGAAAAGCAGCAGTAGCTTGCAGCCCAATTCGCACAACAAGCCAACCTGGCATCACCAGTTTCCCAAGAGTTCAGACGTCAAGACGAAGGCCTCAAGAAGCAGGCTAGCTATCCTTGCCGCTTTCAGCTTCCCGCGCTGATGGGGAATGGCAACACTTGACCCAGTAGTGGCCAAGTCAGATTTATGCTGGTGATTATGACCTTCACGAAGACCTGTCATCATGGACTCAGGACAAGCAGAGATCAGGGCAAACTACTTGTAGCCATGAGCATCTCAGTGACTTTCGTCGAAGTGAAGCAGGTTGATCCCGCCCTTGCTTGTCACCCCATCGTTGTGTCACCACCATGGCAACACCCAGAGACAGGCTCGCGATGTCGACCCTCCAAAGGTCTTGTACGTTGGCATGTTCTGCACGGGGACGGGTTCACTCGCGGTCATCCTCTCGAAACTAGGCTTGAATCGGGTCTTCCACGACCTTGAAACCCATCAAGAGCCAAGTCGCTGGGCGTTCCTTGAGAGGGCCGTCATCGCGGAGCTGGCTGGGCGTCAACACAAAGGGCCAATCGGCCGCGCCAAAGCCGTTCACTCGACGGGGCTGGGACGAGCTCCTTGGAGTTCACAACACGGTGATTGATCTGTCGTGCTTTTGGGCCGTGGAACTCGCCGACGGCTACCCCGACGCCAAAATCATCCTCACGCTCACGGAACAGGATTTGACAAGAGATTCGCGAGCTTTGATAGCGAGCTCTCCCAGGGTCGAGTTGCTCCTCAAGAGAACAGGCCTGGATTTCGGGAATCGGATGGGACTCGCCATGCAAAAGACAATCAGCGGCTTCTTTGGCGGTGCGCACACGCGGAGGAGCTCCGGCGCAGAGCCCCCGACGTCTACCGTCAGCATAGCGAGAGATTCAAGGCTCTTGTGGCGGCGAGGGGGCTTCTCATGTGCCGCGGTGGCAGGGAGGTGCCCGAGGAAAAGGAGTTCCTACGCGTCAACGGCATGGCATACGCTGTCGCCGTTGCGTCGGCCTGGGTGGGATGGAGTTACCGGAGGCAGGGCATTCAGAGGTGAATGGTGGGATGGGATACTTTTGCCAAGGTTTCCAAGTAGTGTCGTGTTCAGCCGGTGGCATGTACTTCGAATGCGAGCGGCGGGTTTAACTGAAGAGCGAGTTTGGCGGTTGTGTCGCGATGCTTGCTGTGTCCGTGATGGTTGGTGGTGGGTAGTCATGATCGGGCTTGGTGGAGAGCCATTCCCGCTGACTAACACAGCAATGGCGGAAGCCCGCCAAATGTGGCAGCTGCGTCCCAGCAACGCAACGGCGCCTGCCCCGCCATCGTCCCCGCCCGCCTCCCCCCGTTCGTGGCATCCACCCAACAACAGTGTGAGCTGACGTAGCGGCGCCGCATCCCGAGCTTCAACCTTGAACCTCCACCTCAGGCTGCCGTTGTCACCGCGTTTACCCTACGCAGGTGGCATTCGATATATACCTCAACCATCCTTCTTCAGCCTGCGTATTCTCTCTGTTCTTGCTTCAACCGAGAAAGTCAATCGCCGTCCCCTACAGCCGGCCCTTGACCTACAGGCCGCCAGCATGCAGTCTGGCATCTCAGGCATGTCTCCCCAACGACACCGTTGCTGGTCCCTTGGGCGTCAACTTCCGATACATGGCGCTAACATGCCGCAGCCTCCCAGGAGCTCGTCTCTCAGTTCAACACCCTCTTGTCCTCCGACGACCAGTTCGGCCTCCTCGTCACAATCGACTCGGAGAACCTCCAGCCCGTCCAGTTCCTCCCCAAGGCCTCGCCCTCGGCCTCCTTCGGCGAGAACCTCGCCTCTCTCCAACCTCACCTCAAGCCCAATGAAGCTCTCTACGCCCTCCTCCGCCGCCACGACACGGCCCCGCATCTGACCGCCGTGACTTACGTCCCCGACTCCGCCAAGGTCCGCCAGAAGATGCTCTTCGCCTCCACGCGCCTGACCCTCGTCCGCAAGCTCGGCTCCGAGCACTTCCGCGAGTCCATCTTCGCCACGACTCCCGAGGAGCTGTCCGCCTCGGGCTTCGCTAAGCACGATGCCCACACCGAGCTCGAGGCTCCCCTGACCGAGGAGGAGCGCAGCCTCGGCGCCGTCAAGCAGGCCGAGCAGGAGGCGAGCACCGGCACGGGGACTAGGGAGATCCACCTGAGCAAGACCTTGGCCATGCCCATCGCCGAGGATGCGCTCGCCGCCCTGAAGGAGATGTCGCCCGAGGGCGGCAGGGTGTTGGTCATGCTGGTACGTACAAGCCCCCTCCCCCTCCTTCCTAGGAGGCAGTCTACTAATCTTTTTCCCGCCAGAAAATCAACCCCGAAAAGGAGTCTGTCGAGCTCGTCCCCTCGGACGAGAGCCCCTCCTCCATCACCGAACTCGCCCAGACAATCTCCCCAGCCGAGCCGCGTTTCACCTTTTACCGCTTCACCCACACCCACAACGGCGCCGAATCGAGCCCCCTGCTCTTCATCTACACCTGCCCCATCACCCCAGGAAACAAGTCCATCAAGAACCGCATGCTCTACCCGCTGATGAAGCGCGCCGTCCTCGAGGTCGCGTCTACCGAGGCCGGCCTGACGCTCGACAAGAAGCTCGAGGTCGAGGAGCCCAGCGAGATCACCGAGGAATCGGTCCTCTCGGAGCTGCACCCCAAGGCGACGGCCAGACAAGGATTCAGCAGACCCAAGAGACCCGGCCGGTAGACGATTCAAAAGGGCGCGGCGTTTGGCGCCGCGGGAGCCGTGGTAGAAGACCGGTTTGAATTAAGCGCGTACGAAGGAAGGCGATGGGGTTTTCCCGGGCCTGTTACATGTAGTTCGAGGTCATAGACACAAGTTTCATTCGCAATGCGATATCTCTTTCTCTATGGACGACGAACGTCCTCAGATTATCTACAGTTTGCACACAGCCAAGAGACTCCAACCGACCTCCCTTTGCCAGCCTTTTTGGTGACGACAGCCGCCATTCGGTCGGTCGCGTGCAGGTTATAAACCCTGGTATCTTGCACCCACACAGACAGGCGCCGTCGGGAATAGCCAGCGGTTCCGAAATCGACAAGCTCCCGTCCTACTCCTCAAAGTTGCCCCCGGTGAAGGCGAGGTTGCTCTTCTCCAGCTTCTCCTTGAGGAACTCGTAAACGGTGAAGGTCACGGCCTGGCCGGGCGCGACGCGCATGATGCGCGGCGTGATACCCTTGTAAAAGGCGTGGAACCCCTCTTGCCTGGCCGGGGCGTCAGCTAAACGGTGCCACCCATCAGGGGGGAGGGAGGGGGGGAGAGGGGGACGAGGACCCTCCCGTGCGCATCACATCGGACGGGCGTGTGCGGACTCACTTGAACATGTCGCTCGAGATCTTGGTGATGCGGCTCCACGCGCTCGTGCCGAACTCGGCCGGCGTCTTTTGCAACCTCGTCTTGATGGTGTCGATGGGCGCGTTGCTCAGAGGGCCCATGGCGCCGCTGACGAGCCCGATGAAGGTCGTCTGCCAGCCGGGCAGCGTCGTGTCCCGGAACTCGGCTGGTAGTCCCGGAGCGCCTCCTTGAAGTACGAGTAGGCGGTGAAGTTGACGGCCTGGTTGCTGCCCTGCCGCAGCGCCGTCAGCGACACGCCGCGGTACAGCGCGCCGAAGCCCTCCTCCTTGACGACCGTGTAGAGCGCGTGCGCGGCGTTGCGGTACTTTGGTATGTCGAGCGGGTCGGCCATGCTGTGGTGCTGCGCCTGGAGGCGGATCTTGATGACCTCCATCGGCGTCACGACGGCCACGGCTTCCGTGACGCCCGCCGCGAGACCGGCTGTTCGGGGAAGAGGTCAGCCGACACGGTCTTCATCACCACCTCCCGCCTCCCTCCCGCGCCGCGACCGCGCGCGACCGCGCGCGCGCGCCAGTGACTCACCAAGAAACGTCGCCTGCCCGCTGACGACGCCCGTCTGCTTGTCCGCCAGCGCCTGCTTGTACCCCTCGAAGCTCGTGAACCGGATGGCCATCTTGGGCACGATGCCCGTCAGCACGGCGCCGAGGCCCTTGTAGAGGCCCAGCGGCGTCTCCTTCTTGACGATCTCGACGCCCGTGCGGACGAAGCCGCGCTTGGGCGCGCCGGGCTGCCTCGCGCGCCGCGACAGCTGCATCCGGACCTTGATCGTGTCTGCGGGGGGGGGGGGGTTCGTCCCTCGTCAGCCGACCGCGCCTGCGAAGCTTACGGCGCATGCGCGGGGGAAACCAGCCCGCGGCATGCGGGTAGGGTCTTACCGAGCGGATGACACGCCAACGCCTCCATCATGCCAGCACCTCCTCCGGCTGTCGCGTCGTGTTAGCCGCGATCCGTACGGGTCGTCGCCCGACAGCGTCGCCCGGGAGTCGGCACATACCAATTAGGTTCGTGGCCGCCGACGTCGGCGTCTTGCCGTCCTGCTTGACCTTGGACGCCATGGTTCACGGGGACGGGGATGTATGCGGTCGAGAAGACGTAGAGGATACGAAGGGCTTGCGCCGAGGTCTACAATGAGCAAAGCAAGGATTGTTGTCTTCTTATAATGTGAATGCTTCGGAGCAAGGAGAGAGAAGAGAGGGTATCATGAGATCACAAGGAGAGAGGGCTTTGGGGAAGATGTCGGGATAGAAGAAGAGGAAGATTCGGAACAAGTCGTCGGGGAGCTACAAATCAAACAAACATCCTCGGCGCCGATGATGAAAGCCACGGCAGAGCGGGCAACCATCCATATAAAGGTGGCGTGTGTGGGAGGGGGAGAGGATTTGGGGGGGGGGTTCCATCTAGGACAAGGCACAAGCCAGAATAGAGTCAAGCCACCCTCGAGGCATTGGATGAGGCAGATGACTCAAGGTTCCTCCTCCGAGCACGGGTGGGTGCGTGTACGCCAACGCGGAAAGCATGAGGAGCAGCGAAGGGGGAAAGCATATGAGGAGAAAGGGCCCCTTTCATCCGCGGCACGACGCAACAAGGCCCAGACGCCGGGACACCAGCAGACACGCCGGCGCCAGGGGTTTCGGTAAAGCAAGGCCCCAGGGTGTGTGTGTACGGGCAGGCTTTTATTTTTGACATCTTCCACGCAGTAGCCGTAGAAAGAGGAAAGGGGGGACGATGAGATGGGTAGCGAGGATGGACGGGCGATGATGCGCGTGTGAGCGACGCCGCAAGCACGGGACCGGTGTCTGAGCGGCTCAAACCATCGAATCTTCAGACGTCTGGAGCGGGTTGCAACGAGACTGACCTGACCATCCCGATTCGGCGGAACGGAGGACTAGGGTGTAGAGAGAGAGAGAGAGAG
>JAIMZG010002035.1:0-12201 GCA_020466075.1 Colletotrichum coccodes
ACTTTCATACACCTACACCTTAAGAAAATCATTTTAATTTACTTGCTTATAGCACACAGACTAGCATACTTACTAGCATTGTTCTTCTGAATCTTTTATACTTAGGGAATATTCCTAGTATAAATTCTAATTTTAAAAAGATATAAATATCATAAGTAACTTAAGTATAATTATATTATAAGTAGTTATTATAAATAAGTACTATAGGTAGGTGCTGGGCAGGTGCTGTGAGTGGGTACTATAAGTAGGTGCTGGGCAGGTGCTGTAAGTAGGTGCTGTAGGTAGGTGCTAGGTCTGTGAAATTCAGGTCCAGGGTGCCGGAACTGTAACACGCATGGGGCCACCAAAAGGTCCGTCCAGCGCCACAAAGTGTGCGCGAGCGGCCGTTTTATCTGACAGCCACTCTATTAAAGTTGACCATGGTGGGCTAACTTCGGGGTCGACTTGGGGTTTAACAATCTATATGAGCAACACAGCCTCAAATTACAAGGTAGTTCTAGCACCAGGGCCGCTGGTGTTTGAGGTGGGAGTCTGGAGACTGTTACATAGGAGTGGATATATTTCAGTAACAAAAGATGGATCCAAGCCCTCCTTTTTATCCAGTCTCTCTCAACTATTCTATTTCCACTTCATATCCATCTTCTCTCTCTCTCTTCGCCCGTTCGTTCACCCAGCCAGTGAGTTCCCCCATAAGTACGAGTAAAAACAACTCAAGGGTGGCAAACTGACACTAATACTCGTGCCTCCAGCCATGGTCCGCCTCACCCTTATCATCGGCGCTCTCGCAGCCGTCTTTACCCAAGTGAACGCAGCCAGCTGCCTTTATGAGTTTAACGGACCCGGCGGCAACTCAGCGACCGAATGTATCCCCGAAGGAACCAACAGAGATATCACCTTAGGTGGAACGACGGTCAGCTTCTCGTTCGCCCTCTGCGGACAGATCGCCGTCAATAGCGGAACCGGTATCAACGTAAATGGTCTTGGACAATGCTAAGCTTCATGAAATACACTGGCCTGAAAGATGGGGATACGCCGAGATTCGCCAACATGTATTGCCTGCGTCATCATTGGGGACCTGGTGTCAGCTGTTGCGGCGAAAGTTTATGGAAAACAAAACCCAACTACTGTCCCTGTTCACTCCAACACGGGACTGTTGATAAAGCTGTGCGGATTTCATGTTTCCACATAGCATAAGATCACTTTACAAGCATTCAACGGAGGCGTCCTTCACGTTTCGCTGCACAAAGTACTTCAGGATCCTATTTTACAGCTGAGCATACGTGGGATATGCATTGACTAGATTGCATTCTTGCTCCGGCGCCATGTAAAATTTCACCCACATGAACATGGTGAACAATCGGACCACACCATGGCTAAAAACCGTTTAGACTATAGGGAAGCACAGAACAACCTAATCCGAATGTTCCTCTTCCTATTTATCGACAGCAAACGCCGCACCGGCGGGAATGGTGAACACGTCCTCTAACAGTCCTCGAAGACAGGGTTCTGTTTCCCTCCGTTACTAAGGAGCGAGGATTATTGAAGTGTGAACATTACCAGACCAGGCCGCATTAATAAATCTTTGTTCATGGCCGAGCCACTCACTTTATCGGAGTACTGCGAGATACATTGGGGAAGAGTCGCCTGCTGGGGCGTTAAGTATGGGCGAGGGGGGCCCTGGTCAAGAGTCTAGTATTCCGTCTGAATACGGAAACAACAGCGAGACGCCAGCAAGGCTGCCTTCATATTAAAATCTTGAATTGGCCAAGAAAAGTCGGGGACTCGATGTTTGGTTTCCATGTATTGCTTGCCAGAAACACCTCTCGAGGCATTCACCACAATGTACATGGCGACACCAAACATTCAAGTGACTGGTCTGAGCCATCATCATCACGTCTCATTGCAGGATAGATGTCAGTCTTAGTTTCTTCATTCGTCTAGTCTCGATAAAGACATCCGTCTGCCGACAATGCGTGCAAACTTGACATATTCCAACTTCATTCGCGCATCATGGGAGTGAATAACTTGTCGCTGCCCATGCATTTTAGCCCCGGCTGTAGCCGGAATACCTGTTCCTACGCCGGGCCATGCTCATATATCCCAAAAACCTCCTCTTAATATTGCATATAGTCGACCAAAGCAGACGCCCAAAACACCAAGTCCCATGCCCCACTCAGCAGATGCAAATTGTTGCACAACTCTACCTTTACAATAAGTCCGTATTCGCAACGTTAGTCCCCAACCATGAGGTGCTTTTTTTTAATGCCATCCACCAAACCCTGCAGTGTGGCTGCGGTATCCCACCGCGCGCCCCATGACGAGGTTGGTGGAGTTGATGTCGTGAGAAGAAAAGGAAAAAAAAGGTCCGAGGAAAGAAGAATGATACAGGAAGCCAGCGCTCCTGATGTAGAATAAGTAAATCGCAGGCGAGAGCTTATTAGCTGAACGCTGGCCATGTTTGTGAATCGAACACCAAATCTCAACATCGCGGTCAACGAAGCGTGTTAAAGTCCATCTCTGTGCCTATGCCGGATAAACCCGGCATGTCGGAGTTTGCCCGCTGCAAAGCGTGAAAATCGCCCACGGTGCGTGGTATCGGCTGTTGTTGGATGGCGAAGCTGCTAGCACGCTGCGGCTGCTGCCGAGGTATAGAGTTCATCAGATTGTTCCCACCCGGGCCCATAGGATGTGATGTTGGTATCGAGGCCGAGTTTAGGCCTTGCTGCCCTTGGATTGATGGTGGACTGATACTGCCCATATTCTGTTGCCCTTGTTGCATGTTGTGATTGTGATGCTGACTCATACCGGGCTGCATCTGTTGCGGCGTCATGCATTGATTTTGCATAAGGTGATGCGACTGTTGATGTTGGTGCTGATTGTTGATGGTGCTGGAACTGTTCATCGCCGATCCGTTTTGGCCCATCGGACTCATGACCATATCGGGCATCGGAGTACATCCATAGTCGTTCATTCCGTTGTGGGGATACTCCATTGGTGGAGACATAATGGCGGGAGAACTAGCGAAGGGCGAGTTCATATCCGTAGCGGTCGCTGGAGGGACGGAGGGGGCACCAGTGGACGAGGCGGCGATGGTGTTGGTATCACTGCCGTTGCTGTTCATGTCGGACATAGCGTACTTCTTGTCGTAGTCGGCGGCAGAAAACTTGCGCTCGTACTCGGTCTCCATCTGCATCTGCATTTGAGGAGGCGGCTGAGCCATACCTGCATTTCCGAAACCGTCGAAAATATCAATGTTGGCCAGGTTTGAGTTTTCAGGAGCATTTTGCAGCATGGGATTGGTCAGACGTGGCATAATTTCGGCAACCTTGTTCAGGAGCAGGGGCAGAAAACGGTGGTCGCCATGGCGGAGAACGGCGACAATGTTGAGCGTCTGGTTGAGCTGCTCGCGAGGGCCAACTGTGAAGGGGTCCCGAGCAGCGGGCTGGACAGCGAGATAATCGGTCATGTTGCAGCTGATCTCGAAAAGCTTTTCAATCTGCACACTTGGTCAGCTTATTGGAAATGAGTTCCTGCCACCAAAAACTTACCAGGCCAGATCCCATCAGTTCCATCCCTTGCCCAGGGAAATGCGATGCCAAGGTCATCAGAAGCTCACGAGACAGGTCAACAGGGTAGTTGAAGTTCATGTTATCCTCGTTTTGTGAGTTCATGTTGCCGTGGGTCAGCTGCCACACAGTGCTCTTCAGCCACTGCTGGTTCGTGCGCAAGTCGGACAACTGGCCATCTTGGCAGAGGTATGTCGGCAGGACCTCGTTCAGTTGCTTCTGAAGGTTCGTTACGTAGAGGTTAGTCCGAGTCTTATTCCACACGGCGGTGAAGGCGTCGTCGAAGGGGCGGAACAGGTTAACGAGCATGATGAAGCTGTTGAGCTGGTGGCTGAGTGGGTCGCTCGGATCGTCGGCGGAGTTGGGCGGGTTGATGGTGGCCTGCAATGTCAAAGGTCGCTGGCGCTGGATGGCGTGGGCCCTGTGTGATAATCGCCGCTTAGCACATGAAACGCGGCAACGGGGGTTGAGAGGGGTGTTACCTTTCCATGATGTAGAACAGCCAGTAAAGCCGCCTCCTGCGAGAGGACTCGGCGTTTTCCCACTGGGGGCCATGGTATGTCTCTTCCTTGTTCATGCCGTTGAGGTGCATCAGGGTCGAAGCCTCCCGGAGATAGAACCAAGCCTTGTCGTGTAATTCAAGGCCGTGATAGCATCCATAGATGAAAAAGTTGGTGGCAAGGGTGTTGAAGCTAATGTTGTCGAGATAGTCATAGCCCTTGCGCACCTGCAGAGCCTCATCCAGAAGCAGCTGGCTCGCCACAAGGTCGGCACCAGGCATCACGTCGAGGTTGTAAGGGTCGCCGGTGGGCATCGACATTCCGGGCTGAAGCATGATGAATGCGCACAGCGAGGTCATGAGGCAGTAGGTGTCACGATTCTGCTCCATGTAGGGAAGTTGCAGGTCGATCTGTCGCCGGTCGAGGATGGGCATCTTCTCGAAGAGGTTCGTGAAATAGTACTCGATGCACTCCTTGACAAGTTCGCTCGAGAGGAGGCCGGGGGTCGGGGCCAGGCCGACGGGTCCAGGAGGGTTGGGAATTCCGTTCATGCGGTTCTGGACCTTGGCCGACAAGCTGGTCTGTCGCTGCGTTTCCCTCAACTCGCTAATGACCTTTGCTCGTGAACCCTTGGGGCCCTTCTTCTGTGGGATCGCATTGTAGGTGCAGGAAAGCTGAGCCGTGTGGCAGTTGCGGCACGGGTTAACGCCGTCGCACTTGACCTTGCGACGATGGCAGGCGTCGCAGGCCCGCTTGACGGCCTGTGTCATGTTGGCGATGTGTGGTGACGACGTCGTGGCGGTTGGGGGGCGTTGTCGTCGACGGTCGCTCTGAAACCTGCGTTGAAATTATTCCGAGCGAAAGCAGCGGACCAGCGCGAGCGTTGGCATCGACGAGGATGGAAAGTCTAGCGGATGATTGAGTTTTGCGGGGAAGCAGGATTGATAAGGGAGGTGATGGAAGCCTTGGAGGGATTCGTGGAGAGTGATGCGAGCGATGGAGAGTGTATTCGGCCCTTTCTGTATGCGGTCGCTGGGAACGAAACGCGGGGGATAGTGCCAAAATCCGGGGCTGCGACGCCCGTTACAACCCTTTCCGCTCGTCTGTGCAGAAGGCAGTAACTTGAAAAGTCTGCCCAAATATCGGATGTTGAATGACGACGATGTCGAGCCACGTTGGAACCCAAAACTCAACCGAAGATTTTTGAATGAGGGACTGGATGGGTTTCTCGGTGAGGGTCGGTCGAGGTGTGTGAGTTGGAAGGAGGAGGATTCAAAGACTGCGGGTGTGTGTGGGTGGAAAGGAAGAAAGTGGAAGAGGTGGACTGGGAATGGGACTAGAACAGAACCGCTGGAAGGGAGGAGGAAAGTCGAGGGGGAAATGGGAAGGAAAAGAGGACGGTGACTGGGCAGGAATGGGTGAGCAAAGTGGAGAGTGAGAGGGAAAGAGCGGCACAGGGTGGAAACGAGCTGAGAAGAAGAGACGAGGAAGCGCACGGCGACGAGGCGGACGCTAAAGCGACTCTTGGGATTGAGAGGAAATGGGGAGGAGAGGACTCCTTCACTGGACGTTAGGTAGTTTGACGGGCTTGGCCTCGCTCAGCTAGGCCTCTTGCAGTCCCTGCGCTAGTCCAAATGGGGGCGAGGTGGTGGTTTGGGGAGGACGAGAGACGAAAGGCAAGAACGGCCTGGAAAGCATCACATCGGACATACTGTGTTTCCACACAGTGGATACGTGGTGACAAACCACAGAAAACGGGCAGGAACAATGTGGAAGGCACCACCGAAGGACGTACCATGTCGGACATATGTGCAGGAGCACCCTCTCCCGGCCTGCTTCTCCACAGTAACATGCCGCAGACTTACTGTGCCTGCGGCACCCCATTTTCTCCATTTTGCTCCGATTTCCCTCAAGCCAAAGGCCTCCCCCAAGCCACCGCCTGCTGGGCCCTTTGCAATTATCCATTTGATCTCTTTCACTGTGCACGATGCTGCAAATTTCCAACAGTCAATGCAGAGGATCCCTCGTGTCCTGGTGACCACAACAAGACAACAGTGACAGGAGCAAGTGATCCGGAAGCCATCAATCGCCGACTTTCCAGTTGATCCCCCGGCACCGACCACCAAACACCACCCAGGCAACGGGAGGATCAATGTCACCCGAATACAACCACCAATAGATACCACTTGCAACGTCGTACCACCGGCTGGAGCGCCATTGTCGCGTTGCCTGGATTAAGTATTCCTGACCGAACAGGCGAATCAAACTCGGACTCCTTCAAGTCCGTTGCTGGAAGCCGAGGCACCAGGAACCGGACAGTTCGTTGCGTAAAGATGCAATCTTGGATGCATCCCGCCGGCCTCATGTACACACACGCGAAATTCCTGTGTGGCAGTACATCTGTATCTATGCCCGGTGACAGCTGGTTTCCGCTGCCGTCATTTTCTTCCCCTTCTTTTCCCCCATACCTGGTACCTGACGGGTACGGTTCACTCGCTGTCGGCCGCGGCACATTTCAAGTCGACGCTAGGTTTTCCATTCGCCTCACTCAGACAACTTGCCGTCTCCTTTGTGCTTCTCCGGTCCTTGTTTGGCTGCAATTTTCGCCTCTCGTCGACGGTTGTCTACGACATTGACAGCTCATTGGCAGGCCACCTCGACTGGCGGTCTCGTGGTGGCCCTTCGCCGTTCTCCCGTCCGACTTGTCATCACCGCCAGTCTCACCCACTGTCCGGGCGATTCGACACGAGCACCTACGAATACCCCAGTGCGCCACGCCGTGTCTTTGTTTTTACTGGGGCCATGGCGCTGTGCCGACTATTGTCTGGTCTGATGCCACCGCTGAAGCCTTGGACTCGGGACTTGCGACCTGTCATCAGCTTGCATCGGCCTTCAGCTGTTGCTATTTATTCTCATGTTCCACTCAAATCTCTTGTTCCACGTCTTTGCTTACTCAATCCTTGGCGCTTGTTTGGCTGAGACCGCGATACTCGAAGAAAAAGAGACACGAAACGGCTGTGCGAGGGGCACCCCTTGCCGCACCTCGGCACCCACGACCGCAGCCACAAACACGACGTCCTGATGTGATGGGCCCATGGGCCATGGGGGTTGGCATTGGGGATGCTGGGAACCGTCGTCTTGAACCGCCCAGTGCCTATTCCCCTCCTCCAGCTCCTCCGGATTGCCAGACAGGCACTGGCACCGTCGACAGCACCTGACATGGAGCCTCCCAGGCCCGGATGGATCGAGGATCCTCAATGCCCCTCCCTAACACCGGTGGTCTCATCTCTCGATGGGGCCCGGTTCAAAACTGCCCCATACCATTTCCCAGTCTTGTAGTTCAACAACGCATGAACTTTGTTGGTCTCGACAGCGTGGGGATCGTCCGACACTTGGGATGGCTGAAGGCGCCGTCTCTCAGCGAAAACGTGCGGCACGTCTGTTCCCTTTGACCGAGCACCTCCTCGTCGAGCCCTTGTTTCTCTCAGAAATCAACGGCACTCGACGCATACGCTGAACAAGCCCTTACGGACCTCGCAGTTGATGACTGCCGCAGAATGCCACAAGAACCCACCGCCCAGGATCGAGATCTCGCTTGCAAGCAACAACCAACATGATGGTCATTCCTGGTCTTCATCCACACAAAACAGCGGATGCTGCAATTTCGGGATCACACTGATTACACTTTCCAGAGTCCGAAAAGGCGGGCCTTGGCAAGCAATCTCACTACTGGAGTAAACTTCCTCGAGAGACCTTCAGACACTTTCATAACCCCTCGTACCCCTGGGCCTGTCATCCCCCAGATCGCCCTCAAGCGACACAACAGGGAAGCTTCCAAAATGCTCCCACACATGCTTCTACTTGCTTCAGTCCACCTATCAAATCCCGGTCCGCGGATGACTGCCATCCTTCACCGACGCAGCTCGCCGTTTGCAGACCAGCTAAGCCTGGCGGCCCGGTTCGCGAGTATGGCACGCTCGATTTGCCGCTCAGCTGTTGTTTGTCACCGGGTCTCGCTCGCGTCAGCAAATGCTGCAACAATCTGAGTCGATAAGGATTTCGACATCGATGTCTTGTTCCCTCGTCAGAGTTTGAAATATTGTCAGTTGCTTCGACGGCACCTGCCTCCTTGGCAGCCCCGTTGTGGCGGAGGCCAACCAAGCAGCGTATGAGGCGATGATGTTAGCTGCCGCCGCCTCAGTAACCGTCGACTCTAACGTGCATCAATAACACTGCCTTCGGCTGCAAATGCTGTCGTGCCGTTACGCCTGTGGGCAGTGGCCAAGCGAGAAAAGAGAGGGCTTGCTCGTGTCACCTGCCCAAGGCCTCTTCTCAGCATTGCACAGCACTAGTAGCCGCAGCCAACACATTAAACAGGGGGCGGGGTCGACAGTTCGATTGCTCTCTGGCACTGGCTTCGACTGGAATCTAGCATCAGCCCAGCCATCGGGGCAGCTGACAGGTTGTGTCGCACGGCATGCGTATGGACAAGACTGGCAGGGCTGAAGAATAACCTTCTTGCCCTTCCCAAGTGGTCTCCTACCTCATGGCACCGGAGCTGATGAAACCCGCTGCGGTTATCCTATCTCTGCGGGATCGAGTGTCAGGAACTGCGGTATTCAGTACGACGGCGATCTGAGCACGAAAACGAGGAGACCTTGCTCTGATCATTGTCGATGACAGCGCCCAGAGAAATGGTCTCATCTTCGTCCGTTCTCCACCCCGCTCTCATCACAAATACCGACAACGAATCAGCACTCGAAAAGAGCTCAAAGTCGGGGCTGCGGAGGTGGCCCTGGCGCCTGGACAAAATTTCAGAAAGACCAGGCATTACAGGCATCATGCGAGGACGCTACGCCAGGCCCAATTCGACCATTCTGCTTGCGTCCGTCTCAGCCTACGACGTAGTAATTTTCACATCCACACGGTCTAAGCCGCATCAGCTCTAGCGTCCTCGGTCGGTCCGATAAGGCATGCATCTGTTTTCTTCAGCGTTCCCCATCGCCAGTTTGCAGCTCTGGGCAGCTGCATGCAAGGCTGATATGGGGCTATTTCATCACTACCGGTTTGGTAAATCCATCGTGCCCGCGCTAGAACCTGTCGATGAGACCACGGCACGTGCGAAACAGCGGGCATTGTTATGGAATGCCGTTCGATGTCGGCCTTCGAACCGCGGGATAACCCGTTGCCGTCTTGGACATGATGCGGCATTGCGGTCAGATACCAATGAGCGCTCTGGTTAGACTTCATCTCATCTCTCAAGACGGTTTCAAGGACATGCTGGTGCTTGCAGCCTTGTCGGCGTTGCGTTAAGGCACTCGCCAAACCCCAACGGCAATCAAGACTGTCGAGCAGGACTGAAACAACATGTTCAGTTGCCGTCAGTTGCCGTGAAGGCGCATTGTATTGGGGAACCACGGCGGTCATACCGAGACCACCGATCTTTCAGACAAGAATATGTTACAGCACAACTGCCGGTGACGGACCACCGCAACTCTCGGCGCCAACATACGGAAATTTGCAGTTGAACCGGTCCAAAAGCCTCATTCACTGCCTGAACGCCTTTCGTTATGCAAAAAGCATTACCCCGTTGCTACCCAAAAAGTCACATCCGCATCATACGCCGCAGCCCTCCAAGGCTCAGAGCTCAGCGTTGGGGCAGTTGCCTTTGCACTTCTTGGGCGGATACCTAACCTCCGAGGCACAGTTATTCGCATCCCCATGATCTCCCAGACCGCCCGCAGGAACAAACTGCCCCGTCTGCAAGCTGCCCTTTAGGAAGTAGCTATACCACGCCTCATGGAGCACATCATGCCCCCTCCCCTGGCACCGCAACACGACACGTCCTCCACTCAAACTCTCGAGAGTCCTCCTGACGTCGGCGAGCGGATAACGCTTCGAGTCGGACGGCACGATGCCGGTGCGCTCGAGGGCGGTGAAGGTGTCGAGCTGGCGGAAGAGGGAGAAGGCGCGGGTGAAGTAATCAACGACCTCGATGCCCGGGGCGTAGGCATCGGCATAGCAGGATGCGGTTAACGTGTTGATGCAGCTTGCGTGTTTGTTGTATTCGTGGGCCCAGAGGTGGTTGTTTGTGCCGCTGTGAGAGTGTTTGTCAGGACGGATGCCCGCGGCGGCCGAAGACGGACCGGAAGTTTCTGGGCAAGGGGGCTTACTATGCAGCGACCCAGTATCTCTCCATCGAGGCCAAGAGGTTGCCCTGGTCGTAGTGCTTGAGAATGTCGGTGATGTTGTTGAAGTGCGGCGTCATGCCGCAGTACGCCTTGTAGCTCCCGTCGCAGAGGTCAGGCCTGTTCCCATTCGTTTGTCAGCACGTCAGTCCCTGTTCAAAGCATCCAGCCCACATTTCGTCCCAATACTTCCATGCTAAGAAGAAGTTGAAAAGGTAAAAGGCTCACCATAACCCGTGAACAGTCCAATCCTCCTCCGCGCCGCCCGCGTGCACGGTATCATCCCAGAACTGCGTGAGGAGGATGCGACCGGAGGGGTAGACAAAACAGCAGGCATCCTCGATGGAACCGGTTGCGTTGTGGCAGCTCAGAGGCCCATCGATGGGGCAGGATGGCGCGCCGGAGAGGGGCTCGTAGGGGGTTATGGCAACGCTGTTGCCGTCGGAGGGAGAGATATTGCTGGTGCTGGTGAGGGGCCTTTGGGATGTTGGGAGGATGGTTGTAAGGCGGGTTATGAGGGCGCGGAGGGAAGGCGCCATGATGGGCTGTTGCGCTTTCTCCGGCACTTGGTAAGTATGAGATTATTGTACTAGGATAGTTCGAGGAGAGCAATATGATGGTAGGTTGATAGAATGATTGCGAGGTCGTTGTCGATGTCGAGATGGATTGGAGCTTGGAGGTTCGGGCGGAGCTGTCTGGGGGTTCTGCCGCATCATGTGGGCCTCGCATTAGCACTGGCCGAAATGGGCTCACCGCTTTGGACAGGGGGCTGTTGATTGGATGGCGCTGCAGGGTGCTTGGGGGATCGCGGGGTTGTGGGGGCGGTGACATACCGCCTTGTTTTGAACGTGCAATCTCAGAGCCACGAGGAGAGGATGACATGATAGGCGTACGAGTGACGTGAGCTACGAATTGTGAAGTTTTGGAAGCCAGTGTGCTGATTCGACTTTTGAGATTCATAGATCTGTATGCCTCGGACAGTTTGAAGGCAGCCCTACATCGGGAAGGCGGGAAAACATATGGAACACACTAACTGTAAAGTTTGTACAGTTCCAAGCATGAATTGTAGTTGTTCGGTATGCTTTTCCATATTTCCATCAAAGAGGCAGGTATTATAGTAGGAGCTAAACTATGGAAATCGTCTTTGGAAGGAGTTGTCGAGACTCTGCTCCAAGATTTATTGTTGTTTTATTGTGCCGCAGAGGTTCGTACATGTAGATGCACACTGGGTGGCAATACTGAGCCGTTTGGATAGTATCGAAATACAAAACATTTGAGGCTGCAATTTCAGGTAGTGGAAACAGCATCCAAGCCTCGTGGGGCGCTGGGCAAAGCGCTGACTATGAATACGGCAAAGTCCTTTGAACCAAGGCACCGATTCTTTCTCTCACACAAAGGAGGTATCCAGGCCCCTTGCTTTGGGAATGATACATGCGCCCCTGTGGTTACTGCATTTGTTTGTCTCTGAGTTCTTCATCGTGCCACGATGTCTTCGTGGAAGAAATGTGACCCTAAACATGGGATCTTGCCCGTACTTCTATCTCAGCCCAGATGTCTACAGCTAGGATGGTGTTGCGTTATGCTAGATTCTCGTTGAGCAAAACCTGTCTTGTCTCTTTACTGCAATCCATGGTTTTTGGGTCACACTAACAGTCTTCTACACTGACGACTTTCTTGTTGAAGAAAGATATTGAGCTCATACGCTTCACCTATCTGAAGATGAATTCTAAATGTCTAAACTTGGAGGAGGTACTCTCTAGATCCCAACGTCGTATTCCAGGGCATCCATCTTGTTACAGTAGGTCATGTGTGTCAGAGACAGGCGGAGGGGCGCCGGGAGAGCGCCGGGGGAGCACCGGGTTCTACTTCGGGACGGAACATAGTTAACCTGGAGTGGCATAAAAAGAGAATCACGGTTGCCTCTGTAGGAGGAAGGAAGGTCAGATT
>JAIMZG010002038.1:0-11189 GCA_020466075.1 Colletotrichum coccodes
TCGGCTTTGTCAAGATGAGCAGAAAGAAGACGGACCACATTGCCAAGCTCAAGTGGCTGTAAGAAGCTGAAAGGGTCCGCCGACGACGCCTTGGAGCTGCGGAAACGAGGCCTTGGCGCGAGGATGTACGTCAATCGTGCGCTCCGAAGAGAAGAGAGCGTACGGGTTAGGTGGTGGTTTTTTGTTTTTTTTTTTTTCAATAACAAGCAGGCAAACCTTACTCTTTAATGACGAATACTCTTATTTCCATGATCATGGTATGACAGATACAGGGCAGTCAGGCATTGGGGATGGGGAATCTTTTTGAGGAATTGGTCACTGACTCGGGCACATTCAAGTCGAAGACAAAAATCTTCACGGCCGACCTTGTCGTTAACAAGGTTATTGTGATGCTCGGCCCCTTTGTCCCGTTGTCCAGACCACCACGGAACCGGGGCTCGGCATCTTTTCTCAACTGCTTGCTCCGTCTGCAGGCTGCCGAAAGCACGGCTCAGAGTGTTGCCGATCATGTTGGGAGGGAGGGGATGGCGAGGGAGGAGAGGAGCAGGAGAACGGGTGGAAGGGGGCGGATCTTGTCTCGGAATCTCCATGTTCGGAGCGGAGCTGGCTTCTAGTTGCGGTCAGCACGCGACTCGTTTCCAGGCCAGCCGACAGATTTTCTCAGACATCCCATCCATACGCAACTAGATGATCAGTCCACCGCGCACACGCGCTTTTCCTACTTTTCTCCCCGCTTTCCGCCATGTCTCATGTCCTTTGGTCGCATCGAGGAGATAAAGGACTATACGCAAGGGAAAGGAGGACCTCGCTCTCCAACAGAACCGGCTGTCTGGATAGGGCGGCTGGCTAGCGAAAGGGTACGCCGCTTGCCCTCGCCCACCTTACCGAAATGGCAAACTCAGGCCGTCAACGGACAAAGCAGTTGTGTCTCGCCTGACGTATTAGTCCCCTGCCGCAGCCTCTATTTTCCCAAGGGCCCGGCTGCTCGGGTCGTTTCTTGGGGCACAGCACAGAGCCTGGATTTCTGTTTTGACGGTTTTAGTTCTTTCCTCCTGCGGTTCTTGGACCCGCCTTTGGTCCCCTTCGCTTTCCATCATCTTTTTCCTTTGGGGTTGTTTGTTTTTGTCTCTAATCAAGGTTGCTGTTCCGGCTCTCAAAGAAAAAAGGGGGAACGGTGTCGGAGGGTTTGGCCGGACAGTGGCCGGGCCCCGTCTTCCTTTGCGTAGCTTGCATACAAGAATGCGAGTTTTCCTTCCGCCTTGTGTAGTTGTCGTGATAGACTCGAAATCTCCTCGCTTCACACTTTCATCGCCCGTTTCCTATATTCAGACCCTATAGACATCTGTTCACACACATTCCATTCGCTCTTGATCTGTGCAGGCATAGACTTCTACTCTGATAAAACCCCAGAGTCTCTTTTTCCTAAATGAGAACCAGAGGCGCGAGAAAGGAGAACACTTATCAAAGCTGAAAAGACGCCAGTCTGTTCCTACGAAAATCATCATTTCATATATATCTTGAGACCACACACGCTCTTCATCTCACTTCTACTGATCAATCTCGTCACCTAATCACTTCCACTCCAAACCCTCATTTTACTTACTGCCTGTCAAACGCCTTGATACTCTCGTAATATTTCACCCGACTCAAAAACTTGGCACATCCTGATAACCGCCATCTCGAGCCAACAAGCCGTTCCTAGAAGACATACAGGAAGAAAAGGGCCGACAAGGGCAAAACTCTAAGAGAGAGACAGAGAGAAAAAGGGGCAACTACAAGCAAGGAACAAATGGCAACCAGACACCACCTCACGACAAGCGGCGGCATCGGCAACCGCCGAGCGGCCCGCAACGCGGCGTTCCTGGAAAAGATGCGGCAAATGCACCTCCCCCTCGCGCCGCTCGTGCAAATGTCGACGGGCGCCGTCCATCCTGCCTTCCCCGCGACGCTGCTCAACTTCTGGCTCCTTACCGAGGACCAGCTCGACGACCTTGCCCGCTTCTACCACCAGCGCAGCCCCTCCCCGTGGTCGGGGCAGTACCCCTGCCCCATCACCTGGCAGTCCGGGCTCAGTCTCGAGGAGAAGCGGCGGAAGATTGGAAAGTTTATCGGTCTCAGGTACGTCGAGGACGGGACAGGCGAGGTGCTACCTTGGGCCTCGCCGGCCACCCATGCCCTTTGAAGAGCCCTCTTGCTGACTTTATCCGCGAAACAGAGGTTGTGATACGCCTATCCGGATACGCATCAAGACCGAGGATCAGATCATGGAGGAAGCGCGGCAGGCGAGGCTAACTGAGGACGACGAGGCTCTGAGGAGAAAGATGCCGTGGTACTCATAGGCGCATGGGACAAATAATGAGTGATGGACATGGTGGCTTTTCTTGTTTCTTGACTTATCTGCTTTCGTGCATGGCATTGCGTTGATATCACAGCACATCAAGGCGTTGGCGGCAGGGTTCACGACATCCAATAGAGATAGACCACCCACCCCCTTTGGGTTTAAAGAGACGTTTAGAGGCTCTTAATCAATTCATGATGCAAAAACTTCCCCAACCATGACCCTGAACGCCTAACGCAACCGGACAGCCGTCGAATGCTCTTGATTCTTGCCGCTTGCCGTATCATACACCGGGGAGGATGAGGTATCTAATGACGATGGAGAACGATGCAGACCGCTGAGCCCACATTTAGAGGGGTCGGGGGATGATGAGTGACTGAGGGAATATGTGATTTTGCTGTAAGAGGAGGCAGAGGCGTTGTGCACTGTCTATTTCTTGCCCTTCTTCTTCTTGGAGGGTGTGCTGGTGGCGCTGGAATCGACGAGAACGGCGTCGCCGTCGACACTAGGCGGGGCGGTCGAGCTCTTCTCGGACTCGTCGAGCTCCTTCATGAAATCGGTCTGGATCGTTGCCCTGCGCTTTTCCCACCACGCCTTCTCCTGCTCAACCGTGTTCTGAACCTCCTCGAGACGGTTGCGCACAATGGTATTAGCGGCGATCTCGTTGGCGGACTGGAAGATAGACTGGCCCCAGTTGGGGGCGAGGGCGTTGGCCTGGTTGAAGAGTTAGCATGCTTGCCTGTTGGAATACCCTGCCGTTCTCCGACGGGAGGTGGACGGGTGTGTACGGACCTCCATCACGACGTCGCGCAGTTCGTCTTCCATCTCCTTCTCAGCGCGCTGGAAGCGCTGCCACAGGTCATCGCCAACACTTCCCCGCTGCAGCAACGTGCTGCAAGCCTGCTTAGCGGAGCGGATCTGGACCAGGCGGTGGATGTCCTCGACGGCGCGGCGGAGGAGAGCAGCCTTAATGACGGTGGAGGGGATCTTGGGGGCTTTTTCCTGGCCCTCTTCGGGGGACTCAAGATGCAGGAGGGACAGGTAGATGTTGCGTTGGAGGTGAGGGCCGAACCAAGGAGCAAGGTTGGCGCTTTGAGCTGAAGAAAGAAAACGACCTGGTCAGTAATCCTTCTATGTCACGCGACGCGCGCAATGAGTGGGATCGTGGACCTTGTCCTCTGGGCTTGGGAGTAGAGAGGGGCACGGAACATACTGGCTTTGCGCTTTCTGTAGATGGTGGAAAAGGTCATGAAAACGCCGCCGAGGACGGTAAGGTAGGCGAAAGGGAGCACAAGGCTCAACCAGTCGACGTCGAACATGGCTGCGGGTATGTTGGCGCTCTTTCAAGGATCGTGGTGGCAGGGAAATAGGAAGCGAGAAGATGAACGAGGGACAAGGAATTTGTGGTGTTGCGGACGTCCTGCCGGTAGTGTTGATGAAGCGTGTCCAGTACTGTATGACAGGACAGCTTGCTGGTCGCATTGGACTAGACACTTTTTTGGCCACCCACCCATGCAAGGACTAAAGGCGGTCCCGCTGCTTTACCGGATGCTGCTTGGGCTTTCTCGGGCTTCTACTTGATTCTACGCTGCTTACAATAAGTCGGGATATCTCTTGTTTTCCTATTTCATTCTTACTACTTTTAAAGGAGTAGACTTTATCTATCATCCAAACGAATACTTTTTTGGAGTTGAATCCATATGCTATACTTCCTTCCGAGGTTGACGAGAGTATCTGGTAAAGCAGCGCCTTTTTGACAAGGGTATGAGGGTACAAGGACATCTCCAGGGGCAAGTGTGGCTGCTTCATCGTACTTTCCCGCCCAAGCCACCCTGGCAAGTCCGTTTCCCATTGCCCCCTGCTGGGCGGTGAATAAGCTATGCCAGGGGCCGCTAAAGGAGCGTGCACAATCCCCCTCCGTCGTTTTGCCGGGGCCCGCAGTAAGGCACCACCTTTGATGACGCTATTCCACGGTGCGGCGATTCACTCAGTGTCACGTCCTAGAGCTCCCACCCATCCCACTAAGGAACAGCAACAGCTACTACAAACTCGCGCTTTCTTTCTAACGCCTTCCTCCACAACGTACTTTTTGCGCCTCATACCCCGAAACTACAGGAAGAAAGGATATGGGCTCTTTCCACTGACGACCGCCTTATAGATTTTCTTATTTACTTACTATACCCGTCTTCCCTTTCCTCCGCTTCGATCCAACCCTACACAGCTTCGTCCTCGTCGCCCAAGATGCTCCTGAGGCTTCGAGGGCCTGACGGCATGTGCCGTCTTACCATCGACAAGGATGACTCGTTTGGCGAGCTTGGTCGCTTGGTAAGGAGGATTCTGCGAGCTCCCGACCACTTTTCTGACAACTTCAGTTGCTTCCGAGCCTTCCAAAGACTGTCGACCCCAACACCATTACCCTCTCGAACGCTCCAACAGGCGGCGACGCTAAGAAGCTGGTCGAGATTGCGTCTTTCAAGGTTGGACAGATTGGACTGAAGTAAGATGACGGCGGAGGTTCCAGATTCGAGTGTAAACTGACAGTCGCAGACATGGCGATCTCATCTTCATCCACTACCAGCACCAGGACAGCCAGGCGAATGGCGCCACCAACGGCACCCAAACATCGCTCGCATCGTCGAATCGCCTCAACGGCAAGCCCATTCTTCCTACAGAAGACCTACCGATCGATCCCCTGCCTGTGACGTCGCCGTCCGAGAAGATTAGGAACCCCTGGGAAGTCGTAAAGCAACACCCGTTGGACGATCGGTTAGACAAGAAGGATGGCAAAATTCCGAGAGGTCGCGATAAGATGTGTCGTCATGGGCCGAAGGGTATGTGCGACTACTGCATGCCCATGGATCCGTTCAACGCCAAATACCTTGAGGAGAAGAAGATCAAGTATTTGTCGTTCCACTCCTATCTTCGGAAGATCAACTCCGCCACGAACAAGCCTGAGCTCGGAAGTTCATTCATACCTCCTCTCATGGAGCCATACTTCAGGGTCAAGCGAGACTGCCCTTCCGGACACCCACAGTGGCCCGAAGGTATCTGCACCAAGTGTCAGCCCAGTGCCATCACGCTGCAGCCTCAGTCGTTCCGAATGGTCGACCATGTGGAATTTTCGTCTCCAGCGATCATCGACACCTTCATCGACGCATGGAGAAAGACGGGAGGTCAAAGATTGGGTATCATGTACGGACGGTACACAGAATACGAGGTCGTACCTCTCGGCATCAAGGCGGTTGTGGAGGCCATCTATGAGCCACCTCAGGTTGACGAGTTGGATGGCATCTCGTTGAACGCCTGGGAGAACAAGAAGGACGTCGACGAGGTTGCAAGACTATGTGGACTGCAGCAGGTCGGCGTCATCTTCACCGATCTCTTGGATGCCGGAGCTGGTGACGGTTCAGTTGTGTGCAAGCGACACGCTGATTCGTACTTCTTGTCCTCGCAAGAAATCTGTTTCATCTCACGCTTGCAGGCTCAACACCCGAAGCCCACTAAGTGGAGCGATACTGGCAAATTCGGCTCCAACTTCGTCACATGCATCATCTCAGGCAATGAGTCGGGAGAGATCTCAATCTCATCATACCAAGCTTCCAATGACGCCGTCGAGATGGTGCGCGCCGATATCATCGAGCCATCAGCCGACCCCAACGTCATGCTTGTCCAGGAAGAAGAGGAAGAAGACGGATCTACGAGCCGAACAAGATATATCCCCGAGGTTTTCTACCGCAGGATCAACGAGTACGGTGCCAATGTTCAGGAGAACGCCAAGCCCTCGTTCCCTGTCGAGTATCTCTTCGTGACCTTGACCCACGGCTTCCCGGATGAGTCTAAGCCTACTTTCACGCAACTAGGTTTTCCCATCGAGAATCGCGAATACATGGGCGAAAGCAGGAACACTCCGCGGTGGCCAGGATCCTCAAGTTCTCCGGAGGTCAAAAGCCAGCGGAAGGCGGTCTCGAAATGTCCAACTTCCATCTGCTGTGCTTTATCCGCCAGATGGGCATTCTTTCAACGGTATGTGACTCACGTTGTTGTTGAGCTTTATCATTGACGTTATCTTCAGGACGAAGAGTCGCTGCTGTGCCGCGTTGCGTCGCATCACGACCTTGCCGATACCTATCAGTTGCGATCTACCGAGGGCTGGCAGACTTTGCAGGCCATCTTGCAATCGACCGGTGAGCGAATCCCCAAGCGCCCACGGCAGTCCGAGGGTCACCCCTCTTCCAATGAATTGCATGATCCTTCTCGCCGCCAATCCGGCATTACGGAAGAACCACTTGCTAAACGATTTGCTGCCTTCAGGCTGAACGAGCGTCACCCACGTCGGTAAGGAGAGCAGTATTCGTAGGATGTGCTCTGTGGCTCCATGCGGTTGGTTGCAAATGACGTGCGTGAGCGAGGATTTGATGCGTCACACGAGGTTGTTGCGAGCCTTATCGAGGACCGCTCACCGTGGGGAAGGATGGGAATGCCTACTCGTTCGATCAGCCTGATTGGCGTTGGGTGATCAAGGAAATATGGGCAGCATAAGTGGTCCTTCGACTGGGGCTGATGGAAAGGCAATTGCAGTTAACAGTTACTTCAAAGAAAGGTATTTTGGAGAACGAATCTTCCTAGAAATGGAACTGTTATCTCCCATGTGTGTGCTATCAGTGGTTTCAATACTCAAACCAACTCGTTGGAGCATACACAACTGTCAATGTATCGCATTTCAGCCGCACCGGTCGCTGTAGGAACTCTTTTTCAGTTTGACACATGTACAATTTGCGCTCGACTCAGAATTGTGTCATCTGGGTCCGCCACCAGGTGTGACGCCTCCGATTTCCTCGCCATGGCTACTTGCGTCTCCTCCCAGTAAGCTGTAAGCCTTTAAGCTTTGACTTTGACTTTCTTTCGGCCTCTAATTTTCCTCTTCCCATCCACGATATCCCACCTTGAGTGTCCGTTGATTGTTCAGTTCCTGATCCGCCAGGTCAGCTCGTGCTGACGACATCTCCGCCACATTATATCTTGTGTCGTCGAGTTCATCCAGTCTGTCCACCATATCGGCACCGTCTGGGCTTATGTTCTCCTCGAAGAGGAAGACGTTCAGGCCAGCTATTACGCTTATCTCCCTGCCCATATCCTCCAGACCGTCGACTTGGTTGTCCAGGCGCGCCCTGTTAGACCGAACGTGGCCAATACTTGTGAGGTTTTACAGTCCCTCATGTAACGAGAGTTGATTTGTCGCAGAATGGCTAGAAATCCATAACGCCACCTGACCAAAGTCTCAGGAGCTTACCCCAACAGCCGCTTCATCAACTATGGCTTGACCATGCGCATAACTCGGTCTGCTTGTCTGGTAGATCTAGGGTGTTAAGATAGCCCGTGGGGCAGCTGTGTGTCATTGCACTTGATGACGGATTCGAAAAGAGCGATTCTGAAATGGGAGATGTTGTCACAATACACCACCATCAGCCATCTGAAATGTGCCAATAATTCCTGGTTTCGTGCGATGTGCGCCATCTGAGCATTGCGTCTTGGGCATTGTGCCTCTGGGCCTCGTCTGAGTGTTGTGAATTTCCTCACGTAATCTATATGCCAGCACGTAATCTGAACTTTTGCTTGCAGCCTAATGTATCTCCCTCATACTGTTCATGGCCACCATGACCTACAGTGCATGTACGAAGATTCTCTTTGTTGTTGCCCTCGCGCAGGCGTGGTCTGCTTTGCAAGCAGACTCGACACGATTTGTTGTACAAGTCCACATCCTATGTTCTCTTGGGCCAGTACCATCATCCTCGATTTCTCTTGTCGTGATTATCTTTCTGAAATGGCTTTTTTTACCACAAATATCGTGCAGGACCTATGGTATCCCTCCCTCGCTGATGGACTCGGCCTAGCTCATATCCGCTTCTGTCCTGGAGGGCTTCCCATCTCGGGCACGATATTGTGTCGAGGAAGAATGTTCTCAGCCCTGTTTGTCCACCTCTGTCATGGCGCAGAGGGCTCTGCCGGACCCGAGAGTAACGTTTTTTTCGCTGATTCCATCTCATGCTGTCCGTGACTTGTATGTGTTGTGGTTTTTCTGTGTGGCATCTCTGGTCTGTATCCTCTCTTGGGACTTCTTCTTTGCCCCCTTCCTTGATTGTAGCCTGCCCAGGCCCTGGCGATATTGTGCCGCCACCCCGAATGATCAGTCAGCGTTTGACAGTGGTATCGTACGCGATGCAGTTCTTCGGTGTCACCGGGCCGTCTTGCGTCTGGGGGTGCACTCGACTGAGTCCATCCCCTACCTTGATTATCTTCGTGGTGTTTGATCTGTATATGCACACGACGTCATGTTCAGTGCGTTGATCAATTCATATCGTGAGCTTGCTATGAACTTCTCCAAAATTCCGCATGCTTTCTTCAATCAACTTGTGATCTGCGTAAACCGCAACTGGGTGCGAGCTGGCATCGGTCAGCCATCTACATTCTACCAGAGCACGGATGATTGCCAGCGTTTCTCTCTCAGGAACAGAGTGTTCCTTTTCTTAACCAGATAGCCGGAGTGGCATCCACATGATCACCATAGCTTCCCAAAAGACTTACTGTTTGTGACATGTATCCATGTCGGGATCTCGTATGAGAATTGGAGCAGTACCGACCCCGTGGCTTGGTCGCTGGCGTCAGTTGCCATTGTTAGTCACCATGTGAAACTGTGAAGCTAAGTATGCTCCGCATGTAGCATTGCTTCGCATCGTGTTGCACATCTTGTCCATGACTTTTGCTTGTTCGTCATCCATAATTGTCAGAATAACCTCACAAGGTTATATCGTGGTTATAAACCTATTTGCGGACTTTGCTGTTACTGACGAGGTTATGGAAGTAAGATGATCTATTAAGTACGCAGATGATCTCCTTATCCGGCCATATAGGGAATTCTCACTGAGCAGCTAATGCCAAGATGTTCTTTGCAATCAAGTTACCATCTATAGCAATTAGGACCCCATTATAGAGAAGGAAGTCCTGGAATTGCTTGAGGATTACAGTGGAGGCTTTGGCTAACTCTTCCTTAGCAAGATCCTCGAAGTCTAAGCTAAATTCAACCTATAGGTACCTGCCTGTTAATCCATGTTGTTTGTAGTCTTCCATAGTGAATATCATAATTGCATTTAATTACTCAGTAAACTTGTGGCTTTGAGGGTTGTATATGCAGTCTTACGCTGAAGGGTTATTATCACCCTTCAGCCACGCTGGAATCGGAATGGTCACATTGCTATAGCTAGTGTGGCTGATGTTGCTTGGGTTGGTTGATGGATCGGCGATGGGATCGCTCGACAGGGAAGGTGAGGCCATCTCGCTGATGGGCTTGCTTATTGCCTGAAGAGGCCTGCCTGAAAAGGCTTGGGGCGCCGGAGAAGGCTCGTAATAACACCTCAGGTATTCTTCTTGAATTGGCTTTGGGGCTGTATATACTTGTTGGGTTGGGTTGCTTCTGACCTCGAGGTCCTTCCGTAGCTCGTTCTTTTGCTTGTGGGCTCTCAGTCAACTTTTCCGACTTTTGGTCTAATAACCTCTTAAACACGGGTGTTTCTTCTAGATCTGAAGAGTGGAAGGCATAATTGTTTGTTAGAGGGATTACTGCCAGTAGGAATTACAGTCTGTTGAGTTGTTGGATTAATTGGTTGAATTGGTTGAATTGGTTGAATTGATTGAATTGATTGAATTGATTGAATTGATTGAATTGATTGAATTGATTGAATTGATTGAATTGATTGAATTGATTGAATTGATTGAATTGATTGAATTGATTGAATTGATTGAATTGTTAGTTGCTAATTGAACTGATCAAATTATTGACTGAAAAGAAGAAAGTAAGTAGTTGAAGTGGAATAAATAATTAGAAGTAAGTAGGTTGAAAAGAGGGTTAGAAGGAAGGGAATAATGAGTGTAGTCTAGGTAACAAGGCCTTGACAATAGTGAGAAGGGTAGGCCGTCAAGGCAACAACAGTTGAAAGTGAGGGTGTCAAGGCAGCAATACGTCCTGTGACTATTGGTTGTGGCGGCTAATGTGGCAATATTGTTGATTTTTAGGCTTATTGGAAGGGGGAAATATTTGATTGTTGCCGGGCGGAAATCAGTGGTATCGACGTTATTCAATTGCGTGGTGGACGCTCTGTCGGCCAAGTGGGCATTGGTCCCACTCACTGCTGTAGATTCGAGGTTATTCCCAGTCCTCAACTGCCCTTCTAGTCGAGGGCTAATATTGGGCTGAGAATAGCTTTGTTAGCACGGTATCGATCGAGTCGCACTGCCTACCTTGCCGAGGTTAATGGCCTCGATCGATGCCGTCTCTTCTTGTTGGTTGACCTTGCTGATCTGCGGAAGTCAAGTGGTAAATAACTTGTGATAGTTAAATTAACCACTGATCAGTGTTGGAATAACTGTCCAAGGTTATCCGCGTAGTTGTTAACCCATATACGCATAGGGGACACGTGGCACTCAATACGACTCGTTGGTGGTGTATTGCTTGCTATTCTGGTGTGTGTCGGAAAAGGCAGCGGCGAGGCGGCGGCAAGCTATTGTTGGCGTTGCCGATTCGTTGCTTACGTCAGCTGCGAATTACTGAGCCACCGCCGCACCTAGCCACAGCGCTGTTGACGGCTTGTTCTTGCCACACTACGAATTCCAAGCTTGCCGGGCATGCAGGTTATTGGCCTGGGCTGGTTTGGGAGCGGGCGCGCTAAGGTGAGGAGCATCCCTGCTAAACCCCCCGTCGCTGAACTTTTAGGCTCCCATCTTCCACTCGTCACAACAGGTGGGACGAGCCCTATCGGCTGAAGACACATTCAAAGCCCCGAGGGTTCCCCTCATGTTG
>JAIMZG010002040.1:0-10788 GCA_020466075.1 Colletotrichum coccodes
CTCCTTCGCGCGCGTGGTGATAAGAAAGGGGGCTTGGGGGTAGTCATGTGGCCGTACTGTTCGCCTGGAAGGGTGTGGTCATTGACCATTGAACACTGTCTTCCCGCCAGACTGAGACTGGCATAAGGGATACCCCAAGATAGGTAGTCCGTCGTAAGCTGGTCATTTGGTGAATTGCGTTACACCCTCTTCATCGTCCTAACCTGCGTAGATCGCAAATGGCAACGAGGATAAGCCTGGCCACGACCAACCATCCGAGAGTCCGGTGATGTGATGTGCTGCGGCTGCTACTGATAGCGCCCGCTCCCGTTATCGATAAGTTTCCGTCAACGGCATACTTGATAAGACACCGTGCAGGCGCCGATTGGGAACGACATAGTCCTCAAGGGTCATTTATTCTGTGAAGCTGCTTCGGCCGCTGTGTTCTGGTACCTGGTCGGTACCTATGCGGTATCGGTTTCGTTGCTTTTGCTATCCGCGAGAACCGCGTGCCTGAAAGCAGAGCAGGCAAACAACAATGATTGCGCGTCAATAGGGTAGTTGCCGAGGGCTCCATATTCACAGGAATCGTCACAGATGGCGAAAACAAAACTTTCGGTACCATTTTTGGTCCTCGTGACGAATAGGCAACCCAAGACTGTCTTGACCAAGACCAGGGCTGGGCAGGTATCTCTCCTAGTGTTTGCGGCAAAAACTGCGTAAGCCATATATTGTTTCCCGACCTAGGCTCAAGGGTGCCTGGCAGCAGCAACCTGGGGGGGGGTTCTCCAGTCTCGAGACTTGCCAGCCTTCTCAATGTTTGTGACAGGCTGGAGCCTGAGCGGAGATGAAATAGTATGGTGCAATGCGCAGCCTGCGTAACATGGTCTGCCTAAACTAGAGAAAAGAGATGTGGAAGCCATGTTGAGAGCTGCGCACCCCCGGCTCCCACGCTTTCCGGGCCTTGTTTCTGGAACCGCCATCATGTGCTTAGAGCTGGTATGCCGAATTGCGTTTGGGCTGGCAACTCAACCTATTGAAATCCATTGCTTTTCGCAGTCGAATCGCACTGGAAGCGCTCTCTGCGCGGTGTTCTGGAACAGTCAATTGCCTTTAGACTCGCCGAAAGCAAGCCATGTGCCATGGTTGTCATTTCATTCCGGCTGGTTCGGAGCCCATACGTGGTAGAAGATGATGTTGCACTTAGTTCCTTGGACACCGCGGCGCTTTGAGCGGTTGCACCGACTAAGAAATCCTCTGTGCTTCGCCTTCGTCTTACAAATTAGCCCCGACGCAATCAATGATGCACTCATCGATGTACGGCAGTATCCTGCTCGTTCATCCGGAAAGCTCGGAGAGCCAGAGACTTCAGCTTCTGGCCTATTCCGTCCCAGACTTCCAGAAGTCTAATATGTAGTTATTCCACGTCGGTGACGACGATGTCGTAGCCGTGGTAAGACTGGCATTGAATGTCTTTCGGCGTGGGATCGGAGCGTAAAGTCCGTCAAGTCCGAGCAGCCCAGATCCGGCAGCCAGCTGGAATTGGGCCAGGCAGTGGAGATTGGATAACTCCAAGATGTGAGGGGGACATTGTCGAATTTTGGAAATTCGCAAGCCCTCGCCCAGGTTCGACTCTTCTGATTGATCGCTGGACCACACACACCCCTCTTCAACATTGAGACGCATGTCCAAGTGCCAGTTTCGAGCCGGAAGCACCCAGACCCAAATCTATCTCTGTTGCAGCCGCCATGCCATGGCCGTGACAGTTGTGGCTGCGCAGTTATTACGTAGTCTTCATGCTGGAGGGAAAGTGGAGGATGATGGAAGAGGATGCTTGATGGAAGCGCCGAGCTGTTGCGGGTGGGATGCTAGGGATTAGCTGCGATCCCATGTAAGGTCCTTCTTTGGGACGGGCTGGAACCAGGGCCAGACGTTCAACGACGCGGATTTGGCATAGACCGAAATGGGGTCCGTTGACTCTAGTCTTGGCCGAGAGATCTGGACTCGAAATTCATGGGCGTACCGTGTGATTGGCTGTGAAAACAATGTGAATCCGATGCGCCGCAAGTTGGCAAGGGTGAGTAGCGGATTAGAAATGGAGAAAATCCGTTGAAGGGCAAAGAAGACGGTGTTGCTTTTGTCGTCTTCAGTCTCTGCCGAATTCGCAAAAGCTGTGTCTGGGACAATGTTTGACAATGTACTGTGTAAATACATACATACTGGTACTCACATGGCACTCTCCATCTACGACAGGGGAAACAGGGCGAGAGCACCTTGGTTACACGTGCAGAGAGAGCGAGGTGCGATATTTAGAAGAGTTGCAGATTGAGGAAGAAAAACAAGGCCAAGGGAGGGAGTTAGAAGTACCTGCATGCCCCGTTGTCGTACAGGTACTTGAGAGTCCTGTGGGAACAGATGAAGGGCTCTGAAGTGCTTGCAAGTCCCCTCCACCTGAGCATTGCCATCTTATCGATAAGTGGCGATATCGCTAATCCAAAAGGGGGGCAAGGGGACAAAGTGTTTCGACTTGATGCCGCGGCAAGACCAACAAAAAGCCGTCTTTTCTTTCTCTTCCATTCCCTTCCCCATCTTTCAAAGTGGTTCCCTTGTGACTCACACGCGCACACATCACCCGCCCAGACTTATCGAGCTCTATACTTAGCGATACAGTCCCCAGCAACCCAACCCAATCACCCTTGAGCAAGGCAAGCACAGGGCCAGGCACGCCTGATGAGTCTTGCATTCTGTAACTTGACGCACGAAAGAGTCACTCGGGGCGCGCTATCCTGCCCGACCAAAGTCGCCACAATACCCCGCCTGTGCAGCCTGTACAGTGTTTCCATCCGCTGTACATGGCTATTTGCACCGTTATTCACGAGATAGCAACTGGCCTCAAGTCAACGACACGTTGACTTGAGGACTGCCATTCAGTGCTTGCTGTACTGCGTACGTACCTATGTAATGCTTGACGTAAATTAAACGGCCAGTTTTGCGAAAACTAGGCCATAGGCCACCAACTGATGCGCACGTCCAAATCAATGCCAAATGGGATAAGAGGCTGCCCACCAATTCGCCGTTTCAATCCAGTCCTACCTTGATCAACCGCATTCATCCATATCTTCTCGTTCTGGCCATCTGGGTCTCGAGTGATATTTGTTATTGAGCATTATTTTTCATGTGTTTAGATGGTTGGTGGTCCGATTTGCCCCCAATTCCCAGTGCTTGCTCTGCAGGCGGAGCAATTTACAAGATTGACATTCTGCAGGCAGGAAACTGGAGTATCCAATACGCAATTGAGCGGTCAATGTATCATTCATTGGTCAATTGCTTGTTGTTCCCCCGTCGCTTCTCCTGCTTGTGTCATCCCGTTGCCGATTGCCACGCTTCCTGCAGCAACTGGCAGGAGAAAACTTTGTGTTGGCCGAATCGATGGATTTCATCCAGGGTTAAGGGCCAGCGAGCCCGCCTTACCACCTTGCGGCTCCATTGACTGGTTCATTGTCGCTGATTCCTTTGCCTTGGCTGAATTGAATTCGCTGACACCGCCCTCGCCTACGGCTGCATCACATACCACAGTTGGCCTCTTTTCTGCGCAATGCCTTGCGTCTTGTGGATCATACAGCTTGACTGCTCTGCGCTGTTGTCCTGCGGCACGTTCAGTCCAGTATAGAATTACACCCCTGTGACCGTCGGATGTGGCCTCGCTTCCAATTGGGCTGTCGGTGAGGCAATTGGCCTCCCTCGATGGACTCAATGTTATGTTCTGATTCAAGGCTGTTCTGCGGAAACCAACGCAAGGTACTTTCGAACAAGCTGCTGTAGGTCTGAGGAGATGGGTTTCATGTCAGGCCTCCCATGCGCGTTGTGCGGTTGTTTAGGCCTCTCTGCCGTTGCCCCCATTAGATCTGTTGGGCCGTGGTGGATTGCATGACCAACCTAGGCCAAAAAAACCATGCCCATAATTATCGCAATCATGCTTCTTTCTGATAGAGCTGGTAATAAGGGTGGCTCTTGGATCCAAGCACAGCAGCAGTTCGGACCGCGTCAGAAGAGACACGAACTCAACTCAATTCATCCCCGCTGTTCTGGTACCAACAGGAGGTTAAATTAGCTTGAGATAGCTTGGCTTTCACGCTGAATGTGGTGGGAGGAGGACATAACTGCCTCCTGACTGACCGCCAGCACCGCCGAAAGCCAGACGATACTTCAGCTTGGCTTCGCTTCTCGTGCCATCCCATGTTGTGCCCAATGAAGGCAAGCAGCCCGCCCCCCTCACGGGCCATCGTCAATCGCGGCACTATCTCAGCGCTCAGCCGCTATAGCCCCGTCTGGTGCACATCCTCCCGGGTGAGGCACTGCGTCTAAGGCTTCAAACAATTAGTCTGGCTGCCTAGCATTGGTAGGCAGGCCATGGATGCACTGCTCTTTAACCACGTACCACATGCTGTTCATCACGAATTAATTGAACCGTCTTAGGCTGGCTCTAAGACGGTTAGTTCTATACTGCGTAGTCGCGAGTTAGAGGTTAGATGCACAGAAGCAAGAAAAGGTCCCAGCGTCTCGAATGGCAGACTCCGGACATCTGCTCGGCGCTCACAATTGTATGGCCCCTGTCTTGGGTATCGATCAGGTACCGACCCAGGGAATCCAGCTGCAGTGGTACAGCAGAGATTCGGCAGCAAGAACGGGACCTGGTTGGGCCAAATGCAGTATTTAACATCAGGGTTTCCGAAGTGTGGCCTAATGCTGGCTGAATCTGACGCTGATTGGGCGTCAAGTGGCGAGCAAGTGACTTTAGTTCAAGATGCAGAATCAGAGACAGGCTGTCACCCGCCCGCCCCTCTTGACACACCCCTCTCCTACGCGCCGTCAGATGCACTGTTCGTGGGTTCGTTCACAGAGCCACGCTCCAAAGTATTGGTCGTTTGCTTTTCTCACTTTCTTTTTTTCTTAGGAGGGGTGGGTGGGTGGTTTGTCGGACGCATGGCAGGATGATGCGAGAACCGGAGGTTGTAATGGGAGTGATAAGATAGTGGTGGGCGGAGACGATTCCGTCACCAAGGGAGAGGCATTGCCAATTGATCCTTGTAAGATTCAATTGAGATTTGGTACCAAAGTCTCAACGGGGCTCTACCACCCGCACGTCTTGCTGGCAGCAATGTCCTCGAACGGGGTGCGGGTCTGTCCGTTCCTTGTTGTTCTTGTTGCTGCTATAGCAATGCGAGGCATTGTTTGTTAATGCTTGCTGAAGAATGTCAGCAAGGTGTCGTCTCTCACGTCGAACAGAGGGGCAGTGGAGGAGGGGCATGACGACATGGGCAAGAAAGGTAAGGTTTGGTGGTTGAAAGCCGTGACGGCTACTTCTTGGATGGCCTTTGTTTGCAGTTAACCAGGCGTCAAAGGGGAGGAGGGGGACGTGCCGGTTAGTGAGAGAGGTATCTTTTCCCTTCGATGTACACGGGGTACGGATACTTCAGGCCTGGACCTGCGAGTGACTCTGCCATGGCATCGGAAGTGCTTACCAAACACCATCTCGGTCTTCGGCCACGCGCACCTCTCATCAGGAAACGTAGAAAGAGACAGGGATAGAGACGAGAAGGAGACAGCAACAGTAATGGCACTATCTGAAGCATGCAAGAAAGAGGGAAACAGCGTCGAGGCAGCACAGTGCCACGGCATGACGATTGAGTGACCAACCAAACCACGGCGACACAATTGCTCTCCAACCCCTGCGCCATTGCTCGTTTTTCCGCCGTAAACAAGTCGTGTCAGAGTGCAATGCCACGAAAATGAGTGGTGAGGTGTGGCTCGGTCTGACTGGACAGTCCGCAAGGCAACAAACACCTACATTGATGCTCGCAAAAAGGAGGGCGTGCAATTGACCCAAGACAGGTGTGTGCCTATTCGTATTCCACTTAGTAGACAAGGGGCAGGTGTACTGGTGCAGAGGGGACCAGCGACGGATGGGCAGGTGGCAGGGGGGGCGTGTTGGTGTGGCCCTGCCCAGTGACTCTTGTCTGTCCCAGCCAAAACTAGGACCAAACCAGGAAGAGAAGAAGTGCCCACTTTCCGACGTCGACGTCCGCGCCCAGATCCTTTCTCCCCCGGACTCTGCTCACCCTCTTTCTCTTGTCACTGCCGTCGCTTTTCCACCTCAATCCTGGAGTTAAGGTACTGCGATGGGCTTTTGTCTCTCTGCTTTCGCCCGTGTGCCCACGAAGGTGCTCTTGTTCCATGTATTCGTAAATTTCCCCAACCGTCTTGCTGTCTGGCACCGTATTCAAAGGTACTTCCCTTCACTGTGACATGCCCTTCCACATCCCCATCCGTCTCCATTTGCTCCTTCCTGCCTGCCCGACCTGACCTGGCGTGCCTGGCTCTTACCTTACTTCCACTCTTCCTCCTCTAGTCATCCATCATCCACTTTGCGCCAGGCATCGTCTTACCTCCAATCCTTCTTCTTATTATTACTGCTGCCCTCCGCGCCAGCTTTCGTCCGTCTTTTCTTCTGCTCCTCTTCTGGGTTTCCTCATTTGCTGCGTTCAAATATCGAATTCCTCTACTCCGAAGCGCGTAAAATCTCCGCCCCATACCCATTGCCACATCCACATCGACACCGCTTACTGCTGTTTCCGCCACCAACCGCCCCTCACTCAGTACGATATCAATCCGCTCCGTCGCCTAGGTCGCCAGTTTCCATCGGTTGCCCTCCTGTACCCATTGACACGCACTTTCATCCATTGTCGAATATCTTCAAGTAAATGGAGACTTGTGGTTGCTATCAAGCGCACAAGTGACCGCGGACTGCATTTCTTCCATTGACCATTCTACCACATTATTACTGCGTCAGCGCCCGGCCGTAGTAAGACAATACTCAAACAAACTTCCTACAGCGCACGTCATTGCCGATCGGAACATAAACCCCCATTGACGGCCGTATTCGACACCACAATCAACCACTCTTCAGTCACACCGCTCTCAAAGACGACGAAGGTCCTTTCAAGCGACTCCTGTTTCCGAATCAGTCCAGTTCCAAACTTGGGGACGCATTCCTTCGACAGCAGTCCATCGTCTTCCACTGCCGAAACCCAATTCGCCCAACTCCGATATCTCCATACTCCGCCTCGCCACCGCCAACAATACATGATGGCTGACAAACCCAACCATACCGTCATTGCACAACCTACAACAACCGCCTTTGACTCAATCCGCGCTCACCAAATTCCTTCCTACATCTCCAAGATGCAGTCTTCCTCGTCTGTGTCCACCTCACAGCCAATGGGTTCCAAGTACGAAATGACACCGCCTCAAGCGACTACGATGGCTCGAGAGACTAAGAAAGCCTTCGATATCAGCAACCTTATGTCTCCTCCCGAGCCGGTTCCCTACGACAGCTTCAGCCAGAGCCAGCATCACACCGGGTCAATGTCTTCTGGTACCCATCACGCATACGAGGCGACCAAGCCCAGCATGCCGATGTCGCCTCCTGTCTCGCCCTACATCACAGAATCTAGCCAGGTCCCCGTACCTGGAACACCTGCAAAGGATCCGATTTTGTACCCTCGCGAGGACGCGGCCTCGAGTCCAACGCAGCCGCCTCTGTTCCCGAGCACCGAATCAATTGAGCATCGGCGCATCGTTGACGAGCACATTGTTACGCGGCCTCCTGGCCTTTTCCGTGAGGGATCGCCTCCCCAAAGGGAGGATTATGAACTGGCTTTGCAGCTCAAGTCCCAGGTCATGAGACTGTTTGCCAATAAGAGGAAGTCATGGTACGAGAAGGAGAGAGACCAGGTTAGGGCAGATCGGAAGTTGAATCACGCCCGGTGGAACAGCGTCGTACGATATCAGACTATTGCTCCAGCCAAGTCTGCTCCAGCTAAGGCAACGAAACCTGTCCCCACCAAACCCAAGATTGCTACATCTTCCAACTCGAAACCTGATCGGATCGTTAAGCCCCAGGCTCCCCGTCCTGTCCGCACCAGCCCGCCGACTCGTCACGTTCGTCGTGTTAGTGCCACACCGGATCCTGCCCGCCGCGTTGTTGCGCCGAATCGAGAGGATCGCGACTTCGCCGCCCTCCCAGACTATTGCCCTCCGTTGTCTTCTCTGCCTGACAAGCCCAATTGCCTAAAGGTAGACTGGAAGGGTGCTCCTATCGATCTCAGCGATGATCTTAACGTTCACTTACTCCACCCTGACGAGGTTAGCCTCGCAGCCAATCTTCGGCTTGATTGCGCCACTTATCTCACGAGCAAGCGACGCATTTTCGTCCGTCGGCTAGAGTGTGCAAGAGTTGGGAAGGAGTTCCGCAAGACAGACGCTCAGCAGGCCTGCAAGATTGATGTCAACAAGGCCTCGAAGTTATGGACGGCTTTCGACAAGGTTGGTTGGCTAGAACTGAAGTGGATGAACAAGTTTGTCTGAATATCATTTCCGATATTTGTTCATCCAGTGAATCATCTGGCATGATTCATGTGATTTTGGAGGTACACTAATGCCTGCATCTTCTACACATCACAATGCCTCTTTATTACGCAACTTTGGTTACGATACGACTTACGTTGGGCATACGGACTCCGCGACGGACCCTCGTCATTTCTCTTTTCATGTTTCGGTACACTGCATATAGCGACCTCGGTTTCGGATTGTTTCCCCGGTTTCTTGCATCCTAGATTACCTGGGGGGGCTCACCTCACCTCCTGCCAACATCGTTTCGTTCAGCACGGGCTGGGTTTGGGATTCGTTATGTTTTATCCATTTCTGGTCTTGGGAATATTTTGTTACCCATTCGGCATCACATCACGGACACAGCCTTCAACACATCATCAGAGCATTAGGGATTACCACCATGATACCCGGAGTGCGACAGAAATCTGATTACCCCAGTCATGTCACCCCACTCCATCACATTCTCCTTCCTTCTTTTTGGTCTGGCTTTCACTATGTTTGAGTCATTTGGTCATCATACCCCTTTCTCATGGTTCAATTGGGGGATATTCGGTTATGGATTTGGAAAGATTACCCCACGGTCAATGTGTCTCATCGCTGGGTTGGCTGATGTAGCAGGAAGATTGGCTGCTTGGACTGAGCTACCGCGTGGAAATCAGTGGTTCTCCAGGAAAGCGACTGGCTCTGCTTACACCACGCAAGATACTCTGCCACTTACTTCGGTAGCTATTGATTGATTACATAGGACACGTGATAGGATGACAGCTACCAGGCTGAATGAAGTACATTCCATAAGAGGCAATGCAATGACTTCAACCATAACCAACAACGTTTCCCGTACGTGAGATTATGAGTAGAGGGAACAAAGACGATAGATGGCTGACTTGTAACGAGATCAACATGTTGGTGTCGTCGATGGAATGCAGAACATCCGGCTCAGCCCTACAAGGACTCAGGTATTCGTCTTGGAGGGGCGTGTCATGGAGGGCGCGCCCCTGTCTTATCATGGTAGGTTCTTTAGCGGAGCACTCGGTTCGGGTTGGTCGATCGACGACGCGGGTGCTAGGGCGCAGGGTGGCGAGGGCGCCGAGAGCTCGGCTCAGCTTGGGTCGCAGCGCAGGTACCTTCACCACGCTTGCACTTTGACCTTTCCTCACCTGTCGAATAATGCGGGGGTGGAGTCATACCAGGTTTCTTGCAGATGTAGGTTGAATAAAGACCTGGTTAATTGCTTGTTTCTTATCAGTACTAGATAATGTTAATCCCCAAAGTCATATAATGGGATGGGATTTTGATGGACTGGACTGGGAGAACCGATACTGTAAGGCAACCATCAGCTGTCATAGACCCAAGATACACTGCCGAGTTTCTCAACCTCACTGCTCACAATTGAGTCAGCTGAACCACGTTCGTCCAGACTCGCCCGCTCATGGACACAGCACAATGCATTTAGTGACAAGGGAAAGAAATGAACATTGGGTACCGCGGAGATCTGGGACGAGTCCGAGGGAATAAGATGCTATCGAAGGTGGCACGGTGATGATAAATGGTGATGTAACTCTCACCATGATCTATTAAGTGCCGACTTCTTGCGAGGGGTCATGTCATTTACCACACAGATAGCCGCAATTGATCAGAATCAACCGAGCAAGAATCCATGATGAAATGGTCCAAATCATCACACGTTTCGAGCGCATACGGCCGTGAATAAGTTCGAAACCACAGCTTGTCCAGTTACCCTCTCAATGGCAACGAGGAATAGAAACAACCAACAATTAGACCATAGCTGTAGGCGCTTTTTGGGTATGTTTCCAGGAAAGTACCCCTGCTGCACAACCTTGCAGATAACTGTAAGCGCTTGACGTATTTCACTTGGCTTTCCGATCTAGTGCAAAAGTGAAGATAAGAGAATTCCGACACGTCTGTTGCACACAAAAAAATTCGCTCCGGTTCCCGCAACAAAAGCAAGGTAATGTTCCTACCGCAGCGGTTGTGGCCCCTACCACCCCGGACGCCGCCTCGTGCCTCCCCAATAACCAGGGCCTTGGGGGGGGGGGGGGGCAGGGGGGTGGGCAGGTAATGGTCACGCACTGACTGGTTGCTTGATTTTCACACCTTGGGTTGGACGCCCGATGAGTTGCTGTCATGGCCTGAGGCAAGAGAAAAGGGACCAAAACGTTTGGAACTGAGAAACTGAGGCAGCAGCAGCATCACGCACGATAAGCTATCGATAAGGACAACGGGGAACTGTTTCCCAGGAGAAACACCACCTGTCCGAGAGCCATCTTATTATATTCATACCCTTTGCGTAGAATTATAATACTGTGCTATGATCGTCGTTCGACTCTCTAATCTCGC
>JAIMZG010002043.1:0-26187 GCA_020466075.1 Colletotrichum coccodes
CGCGCCGTTGACCAACTCTTCTCCTTCGCGGACGAAGATCTGGTCCGTGACGCTTGTGAAGCCAGGGAAGCGGTCGGGTCTCGCGGCCATCTTGTTGTTTTTGACATTGCGCGAGGCGGCTCGAAGAGGGATGGAGCGGATGAGATGAAATCAAGTCTTTGACGGGTAAGCGCGAGTTCTGAGCATGAGTTTGACCACCGTCAGCCGGGGATTAATGGCTTCAAATTTGACCGCGAGGGTCTTTTCAACGGATGATATCATCTCGGCGATAGTGTTATCGATGAACCGGAAAGTCGGTCGGTTCGTCCGGGCGCTCCGTTGTTGGGACGCCGTGGATACATGGATCTGGACTGTTGGGAATCCATCGGGGCATTTCTCTCTTTACTATACGACGGCCGATATTGGGCGTCGTCAACGGAGGACCCGTCGGTAGGTTCTGGAGGATCGTGTTGCGCGGCGCATGGCCTCTGGATCCGACCAATGTCACGGCGCCTGTCATTTCGGGGGGCATTCAAACCCCGTATACGATTGTGTGGGAGCCGCTGAGAGTGAAATTTCATCTCACCCAAGCCACCGAGAGTGAGCTTGGCAGTGTCTGAGTAATGGATGGAAAGCCGGTTCAGGTCCACTTACCGAGGTACAGCCATCGCTGAGAAAGGCCGAGCGTCCAGTCTCCCACGACGAAATGGACGGCTGGCGAGTCAGGTGACATGTGCAAAGCCGAGGCACAAGATCACGGTCGGTGGAACGGGATGAATCCCGCCCGACACTCACTTATCGCGATTATACTCAAAGAATATCCTTACTTGGATGCTGAGCTGATCCAAAGTGGATACACTTCGTTGAGGCCCCTGAACCGAGTTGGGCCAGAGGGGCTTCCCCGGATTCCAGTGACGTGGGAATCTCGCCCCCGTGTTCAACGGCACCTGGTCGGACATCTCCATCTTGAACAGTTTTCGCCAGTTCCTGCACCTCATCCTATCAGGGCTGTGCTACTGTCTGCATTGATCGTGGAGAGATGTCAACCTCGGAAGAGCTCGTACCGTTCGGGGACGCAACCAAGATAACGAGACTCGGTTCAAACATCTACGGCGCCAATCTTGTGTCGGGCTGGTGCATCGGGTCAGGTCAGTGGCAGAGGAGGGCCCGATTCGGTCGCTTTGATACTGACGTTACACACAGTCCCAAATGGCGGTTATGTCGCGTCTGTGATACTCCGCGCGGCATCTCTGCACTTGACAGAGCGTGGCCAGCCAGACACCATCTCGGCACATTTTGAATACGTCAACCGCACAGAAATTGGTCCTGCGATAATCATTGTCGATGAGGTCAAGATCGGACGAAACCTGTCGACGGTGCACGTCTCCCTCTACCAACATGATCTTGGTTCCTCGGCCCCGTGGTTTACGTCCAGCTCACGGAAAGAGATCGTCGGCTATCTCATTAACACGCGCTTGACTGTCGAGAAGGGCCTCACTCTCTCAACCGGTTGGGCGATGAGCCCTCCCACCAAACCAGCCGACTTTGCTCTCCTCTCTCTGGACAAGGACCCACACTGGATCAAGAGACCGAAACTCAACGGTCGTGCAACTTCCTATGCCCGCGCGCACAACAACCTCGAACACTACGTGCCGCGCGAGGGAACACGACGTGGCATTGCCGACTTGTGGCTACGCTTCAAGTCGGGGGAGAAATTCACCAACGCTTCGCTCGGCTACGTCGCTGATGCGTATCCGACCGTCATTGAAGCTTGGAGACCGAAGCGGGACGAAGAGCAGACTCCTTTCCGGTCTGATGAGATGTTTTGGTACCCGACACTTGCCTTGAATCTGGAAGTCAAGAAGGCTTTGCCTGAGGAGGGCGCCGAGTGGCTCTTTATTCGGTCCATGGCCAAGGTGATTCGGAACGGTAGACTAGATCTCGAAGTTATTGTTTTGGATCAGACTGGGGACGTGGTCGCATTGAGCACTCATGTCAACATGGTCCTATCAGCAGAAAGGAATCTGAAAGAGCGGAGTCATTCCAAGGGGAAGCTTTAGCGTGGCAACGCTATTTTCTTTGCCGTGAGATCCGCCATCGATAGAACAGATTAAGACCTAACAAACTACTTGGTTTTCGCTTCAAGTACTTTGCCTTCAAGGTAGCCGTTTACAAGAACCAAAAAGCTCGCGGCAAGCTGCTGGTAAGTGCCAACACTATCCGCAGCACTACGAATACGAAAGGCCTCATATATATGTCAAAGTGATACCAAGGCTCCAGCAGTCCTCCAACAGCTAGTGAGACAGTGCACAACACGCCTGATCCCATGTCAAACTGCAGACGTTTTGCACATCTACAAATGTCGGTCGAACCTGCAAGTAGGCACATAAGAAACATGCGATTACAACGAGCTCCGCCGCTGACTCGCATCGAAATTGATTTGTGCTTTCGTCTATGGCGAGCCAGCAATCGGTAGGCATCTAACCGCCAGCTGTCTATTGCGGAAACACAATACCGGCTCAATGGTCTAGTGGTATGATTCGCCCTTCGGGTGTTTGTGGACGATCACAACCCTTCTGCTCAGCGGGAATGGGCGAGGTCTCGGGTTCGAATCCCGATTGAGCCTCGTAATGTGTATTAGTTTTGTGTTTTTGTGCTCCGGACTGAATGTGCAGATGAGTAGACGGGAAGGAAGCATGCATCACACGGATAGCACTTTTGGAGCCGACTGACCGACGAAAACCGCAAATGTTGTTGGTTGGTTGAAGGTGTAGAGGTGGGTGGGTACATACACAGACAAATGGGGAAGCTAGGAAAGAAAGTAAAACATCAGTTAGGCAGTAGAGCGTGGATACAGCCAGCCAGATATGGTTGTCGTTTAATGGATTGTGGTTAGCTTGCTATAGGCATAGATGATGAGATGATGAGATGATGAGACTGGATGTACAGAGCACCCGCATTTGGAGGAATACGGGAGCTAAGGAAGTCTTCGGTCGGGAGTAAGCTCTGTCTATGGAGGTATAACAAAAGGCGTGCCATGACTTGTTACTCTCTGGGTTTCCGAGGTTTTTTATCTATGGATGCTTCATGCTCGAATTCCTACCAGTCTAGTAACCGGCCATGGTCTCACGACCTAACAGTCACGATGCCAATCGAGCGAAGTTAACTCCGCCACATTGTAGTTACAAAAGGCAGGCTAACCGTTGGACTAAAGAGCTTATTCGTCGATACAGACAGCTCAGCGCGTCTTTAAAACCATGTCTTAACAGGCGCTGGCCGTAAACAAGCCGGGATGCAGGTGTTTCTGTGTCTGGTTTCGGTCAACGCCAGTGGGACGCTGACCCCTCCACAGGGTATCATTGTATATGCAGCAACGATCGGAATAAGCACTATGCTTGATCTGTGGCACTTTAGGCAGCTACCAATATCGATGCCCGACTGCCAATAGGCCTCAGAGGTGAGGGGAACCTTTTGCGGGAAATGGCTGGGCAGCGATAGGCTGCCACTCCAATGTGGCAATATTGCTGCATTTACATGTGTGCAGGCGCTTGGGATGCTCATGATGTGATAAACTATTGGTTCTCTTCCAGGCTATGTGCAGGACCTGCCGCAAAAGGCAAAAGAAGAAGGCCTGAAAGTTCCGCGGTTTTTGGATTTATTAAAGATATACATACCCCTTTTCTTTAGCAGCGAGGGTATCCTTTCTGCAGGTGTGTGCTTTCATACCACAGTATCATCTGCCAGTCTAATACAACATGGCGTTGGTAAACATGCTACAGCTTTCATTCAGCTCGTTTAGTCTTTTGGCGGCATTTCTCTTGTTTACTGGACTTGCTCTCCGCGTATTCTACAACCTCTACCTGCACCCTCTATCGAAGTTCCACGGCCCGTGGTACGCTGCGTCGTTTTCTTTATGTCCCGCCATAATATCTGTCTTGAAGCTCGAGCCACAGTGGCTGCTGTCGGTGGCCAAGCGATATGGAAGTGAGTAGTTCGTTATGCTTGGAGTAGAAATAGCATCAATATGCAAGACTCGCTGACGGCCGTATTACTGTGAAGCCGATAAACCGATTCGCATTGCACCATCACTCCTCCTCTTCCCTCAGCCTGCTGCAGTCAAGGAGATCTACTGGGACCCCAATTGCAACACAAAAGGGCCTATCTATGGCACGGCGGCGCTTGGCCCGCCACACCTGGTTACAACGCTTGACGGAAACGAACACAAATCCTTGAGAAAGGCTCTTGGTGGCCCACAGGTACGCCACTGCCACGAACCACAATTCCCACGCGTTTACTAACATGAAGCCTACTCGTTGCAGTGGTCCGTCGGAGCCCTGAAGAACAACTGGGAGCCGCGGATCGATGGCCACGTCCAACTCTTCATCCGCCGGATGTCTGAATTCGCCGAAAATTCCCAGCCCGTTATACTTTCCGACAAAGTGGCGTACGATTCTCTTTCCTCTAGATCTGACCCGTCTACTGACACATCCTCTACCCTAGCGAGTTCGCCGCCGACATCATGACCCTCGTGTCTTTCACGAATCCCTGGGGATTCGTGGATAACAGCCGAGACGAGCGTCGCATGCTCCAGAGCTGGCGCGACGGCCTCCCCTTCTTTGGTTTCGTCGGCCGTTTCCGCTGGTTCCGCGACGTGCTCATGAAGACGTCATGGAGCCTCTACTTCCTCCCCAGCATGACCGACGATTCGGGCATGGGTTACTTGATGAGCCAGGCCAGCAAGGAAATCTCGAACAGGGAGAGACGCATCCTGGAAGAGAACTACGTTCAGGAGAAACCGGACTTTCTACAGCTGTAAGCCATCCTTCATAGCCCACCCCACTCCCCGCGTCCGACATCACTAATTGGCCCATTGTAGCTGTCTCGAAGCCCGGATTGATGGGCAGCCGCTGAACCCGGTTCAAAAGCAGGCGCACGTGACGCTTCTCATCCAAGCTGGCGCCGATACGACCGGTACCGCGCTCGGTAGCACGCTGCGGTTTCTACTTACCCACCCAGGCGCGCTTGCTCGGGTTCGTGCCGAGATGGCCGTTGCCGCCGCCGCGAACCAGCTCAGTACGCCGATTCAGTTCGAGGAGACACGGGCACAGCTGCCATTCTTCGTGGCGTGCATCAAAGAGTCGTTGAGGTTGAACCCACCGGCCCCGAACCTATTCGCACGAATCACGCCACGGCCGAGCGGGAAGGTTGTAGACGGCTCGTGGGTCCCGCCGGGCACGGAGATAACAAGCCACCCGACTGTCGTACAGCGGGATCCGTTGCTCTACGCGCCGGACCCGGAAGCGTTCCGTCCGGAGCGGTGGATGGAGGGAGAGGGGAACACAAAAGAGGTGATAGGCGAAATGGACGCCAACGCCTTTGTTTTCGGCGTTGGGCCGCGAGTCTGTTTGGGCAAGGATGTGGCGATCATGGAGATGTACAAGTTGTTGCCCGAAATCGTCCGACGGTTCGATTTCCGGGTGTTGCACGAGGGTAAGCATGTGGTCTCCGGAGGAGTTGCATACAACGAGGGATTCAAGGTCCAGCTGCGAACGAGGGAAGATTGACAGAGTCAATTCCCATATGCAAGTCGACCTTCTCCGGTTGCACGGATGGATTGCCCAGACGAAAACACTGCGTGATATCAGCAGACACTGTCTTGGTCGATTCAAGAATTAAATACATGCACTATCAATTGTGGAACAGCCGGACGCCCCAACAGACCATGTGCGTACCCGACGAGGCCATGGATAAATACAAAAACTCCAGGCCGTTGAGTGCGGACGCCCCGTACACTCAGCAGCTCGTTATGATATCTTTCAGGATTTCATCGGCTCTATTGAAGCTTCGGTGAAACGGCAACCAGTGTTTACTTAGAGAGGTCATATCGGCGCCAGGGATTAGCCAGCCGGGAAACCCTCTCTGCCAATCACTGGGTTTTCCGCGCTCAATGATACCGGCGCCGGAGCCGAGGTTTGCGAGGGAAACGCCCACGTGGCTCCGCTTTCTCCGCCCTGTCGCCGTTCTCGGCGGGCTCGGTCGCACCCGTACGCCCTGGTCAGCATCTCACCTCCTACTGGTCCGCGGGGAAGCTTAGCTGTTCACAAACAAAGTGACCCTCCTCTCACGTCCTCGGAGCGACGCCTCAGAAGCAACCCAGTGCACCCTTCAACTCAACTACCTTGGCCAAGATGGATTACTCACTGCAAAACCACCGCTCCTTCGTCGGCTCCAAGGCCTCCGACTTGCCCTCACCCTCGTTGATTCTGAGCTTGCCGGTCATCAAGAAGAACATTGACAGGTTACACCAGGATGTGGAAAAGGCTGGAGTCACTCTCAGGCCCCATGTCAAGACACTCAAGGTATGATGTATGCCGACCCTGGTAATTGGCGCGTGCATTGGCTGACGCACGCACAGAGTTTGGAGGTAACGCGGTTGATGCTCGGCAACGGCAAATTCAAGAAGACTGTGGCTTCCACGCTGTCGGAAATCCGTGGTCTCTTGCCCCTGGCCGAAGAGGGTGTTCTAGATGAGGCATGTGATGCTTTGACTGGCACGAAGCCGCTCACGCTGACGCCCTCACTCGATAGATCCTCTATGGACTTCCGCCCGCGTCAAGCGCCATTCCCTTTCTGAGCGACCTCCGGAAATCCGTCAAGATCCTTCTCATGATTGACCACGAGAAGCAAATCTCCATCCTCGAAGACTTCGCCAAGAAAACCCCCGAGGCTTCGGCTGCGCCCTGGGACATCTACATCAAGCTCGACGTGGGCACCAAGCGGGCGGGTCTGCCTCTCGGCAGTGACCGCCTCCAGAAGCTCATAGGGCGCGTCAATGAGTCGCCGGCCGTCTCCCTGTACGGTTTTACTGCCACGCCGGTCACTCGTACGGTTGCCGCACTCAAGAAGAAGCGGAGAGCGTCCTTGCGGACGAAATCAACAGCGTCCTGAGTGCCGCGAAACTGATTGTCGGAGAGCAGAAACTTACCCTCTCCGTCGGCGCCACGCCCACGGCCCATGTGGTCGGCAGTCTCAAGTCGGCCATCCCCGACAACGTGACGCTGGAGCTTCACGCCGGTGAGTAGTTGCGCGAACGACTCGTAGAGGGCGATCGCTGACCGCCGTAACCCCCAGGAAACTTCCCAACGAACGACCTCCAGCAGGTCGCAACGGGCCTTGTCGGCCCCGAAGACCAAGCCGTTCGTGTCCTCGCCGAGGTCTGCAGCGTCTACCCTGAGCGCAACGAGGCTCTCATCAACGCCGGAACCATTGCCCTATCGAAAGAGACGGGGCCGTTCCCGGGGTTCGGCAGTGTAGTTGGGATGCCGGGGTGGGCCGTGGTGCGGATGTCTCAGGAGCATGGCATCGTGGGCGAGGTCCAGAACCCGGGATCGAAGAACGCTGAGCCCGAGCGTAGAGACGTAGAAGCAAACTTCAATGTCGGGGACAAGGTCTTCCTCAACATTCAGCACGCGTGCATCACCGCGGCATCGTTCTACGTGTATTACGTCGTGGACGAGGACGATGTCGTCCAGGACACCTGGGTGCCGTGGAAAGGCTGGTGACCATGCAATGCGTGGTCTCGTTACTTCGAATGAAAATAAACCCAAAAAATCTGTTATCGCTTGCTCACTTCTTGCTCAAACATGGCTCCCAATGATATTTCCCAGCGCCTTCCGAGACCCTGATGCGAATGACAAACCTGTCTCCTACCGCCGATGTCCTCTCCCGACCAACGCCAACATTTTCGTAAGGGCTCTCCCGCCTGGTTCTACGCAAACGAGATCCAAATCTGTTTTTCGTTCATGACACGACAGACGTTCCACGGCCCAGCACCGACGTCCGCCGGCGTCACTTCGTTGTGGTCCCAGATGTGCTGCAGTAGCACTGAGGTTTGGCGGATGTTACCCAGTCCGATGGTTGCAAACATGTGGCCCAGCCTCTCGTGCAGAAACTCTTGCTGTCCCTTGTCCGTGACGCAAGAGCCGATGATGGTGATGGGCCAGCACAGGCTGGTGTTGATGCGCACACTAGGGTCCAGTTGTGCCAGGTGCGAGAGGGCTCCGCTTAGGGCGGCTTGGACAGCCACCGAGTGCAGGCTGCTGTCGGCTCGGGAAAGGGGGTGCAATGCCGTGTGTAAATACAACAGCAGAGCCTTCTGATATATATAGCCGGCCAAGGCAACGTTCTCGCTCACCGTCGGGTTGGGCTGCCAATTTTGTATCTGGCTCAAGAGCTGGGCGAAGAGTATGAAGTCGTCCGCCGAGGGCTGCCAGTTCGGGTCGTCTTCATGGCCCATCAGGTGCCGGCCCAGATCAAACACAGAAGGGATCAGAAGTATCAAGTCTAGCCAACAACCACACAGGCTTCCGATATACGAGGATGCTACCAGCTCGGTCGCAAGAAGTAACAGATCGTTGCTTAGGAAGAGATGATCGCTTAGGCGGGCGTCAATGGATATCATGCTGACTGTCGCCGTGTAGAGGTAATACTCCGTCAAAAAGTCTTTTAGCGTCTTGTGGAGAAACGTGTTGTTTGCCGATAAGAAGGGGAGGATGAGGGACTGGGCTGCCATGAGATGGTCGAGTATCGTGCCGTTGACATCGCCCTTGGCTGTCTGAGAGGAGTGAGCATCCGAACAAGCCGAGTGGTTCGTGCAGGCCTGGTGGCTGGATAAGCAGCATACTCACCTCAACAAGGCAAAGTATCAAGGCTCCGATGCCCAAAATCAAAGTTTCCTCCCCATGTTGTCCGCCCATGAATGTAGAAATGTTTTGTTGGAAAAGCCGTAACGACTGGTTATAATACTTTGTAGCAACCTGGTCAGCCGAGACCAACGACTTCGCGGCCCGGTGGACAGCACTCTGAGTGAGCAGCAGGTGCAGAACCAAGTCGCTGCTAAAGGCTAGCGGTATCAGCTGCGCAGAAAAGGGGTTGTCTATCGTGGAACCGTTGGCCATGCTGATGGTCGTCGCACTCAAATAGTGGCTTAGGAGCTCCAGCGAGCTGTCGTCGTGGTTTCCACCGAGCAGACCCATCCCTCTTGGCACGAAACTGCTCGCATTAGACACCCTTCGGAGTGGTGAGCACACCATCTGGTCCACGGGCTCGTCACTTTCAACGTCATTGTCTCCAATTGGCGAAAAGGCCAGAGCCTCGTTCGGTAGCAGGCTAGCGGCCGTGCGGTCATCTGGTACATTCAGTTGGTACGCGATATCTGCGTCCTGAAACTGATTCCCCGTGGTTGCGAGGTTTGCGGTTGTTGCGCTAGGTGCAGTAGGTGCAGCAGATGCGATAATTGTGGCGACTGTATGCGTGGTCGACCCCGGACTCGAGCCAATCGTGGTAGCAGCGGACGACTCTGACGGCGTAGGCTGCGACGCAAAATCAAAAGCATCGAGATCCGGCGAAGGATCCGAGGGCGCTTGTGGGCTTTGAGATGCAACTGTCGAGCTTTCTGGCGATGCTGTCGAAGGAGCAGCGGGTTGATTGGCGTCCTGAGAGGTGTTTTGTGAGACGGACGCCTCTCGGTGTGAGCGAGAAACGCCGCTGTGAGATGTCGTCGGCGGCCATCGACAATCCAACTTATTCCGCTCACAGCCGCGGCAGCGCGGCTTCGTCTCGTCGCACTTCTTCTTGCGACCGCGGCACGTCAGGCACCCCGTCCGGACACGGAAGATCGGACCCGCAAGCGTGCGGCGGGGTTTAGCAGACGACGCCATGGCCGGAATAGCCGCGGTGGGTAGAGACAGAACGCCAAGTCGACCTCACCGCTGCGAGAGTTTGGAGACGGCGGCAGTCAGGGGGTTGTCCTCAATGACGAAGAACACGGTTGAATAAAGCTTAGGTCTTGACGAGACAGATGGTTCGAATGCTCGACAGGAAGTTGACGTCGTTGGATGGATGCATCTGCGTGGGCCAGATAAGGAAAAGTTTGCCGGGGATCAGTCGAGACACCACTCCTAGTTGTCTCGAGCGCGGTCCGCCGTGTCCGCGACCCACTTGATGCCGGTTGCGAGCGCGGTAAAGCATCGGATTGGTCACCCCGCATCCTCAGAGTCTCGGCCGGGTTACCCCTACCGACGAAACCAGTTGGACATATGTCATGTCGCAGCCGACTGGCCGTGACAGAAGACTCATTACCTCATTCTGGAAGACATATGGAAGCGATGAGCCAAACCCCGCTGATCCACCTGACTGGCGCCTGGCATGTTAAGGGTGTTGCGGGGGATTGCAAGGATGAGTTTGGGGCACAAGATAACCTCAGAGGTTTAATAAGGAAGCCATGACTAACAGACTGGAACCTACTCTCTTTGCGTCTGTTTTTGGGCCGGGATCATTCCACTTGACCCGGAGGAGACGGAAAAAGTATCGCACACCAAGTAGTGTAAAATTGACTCTCCTGTACAGGTCCCTTTTAGACTGCGGCAAGACCTGAGTTCATGAGTATGCAAAGCAAGTTTGGAGAGTGTACAGTCACGAACTACGTTCCATCCTCGAAATTGCTGCTACCATCGAATAGAAACCCAGCAAGAGGAGTTTCATGTTGAAGGGAAAACTCCTCAAAAGCCATTCAGTGCGCATCGAAGGGCCAGAGATGGGGGGCCAAAGCTGCGTGTGTAGCTGCCTATAGCACAGGAAAGGTTGTATGATTGCAACCTGGGAAGTCATAGTATCGTCACATAGTGGTCTAAACTAGGGATCAAGGCTGGTAGTAACGCCGTATCTGTAGCAAATATCAAGTAGGGCTGGTGGCTAGCTCTCGGTCCGTGCCGCTGAGTGTAGTAATCTACTGTGCCAGCACCGTACCTCTTCGAGGCAACATCCTGATTTGCTTCATCGCATCATTGAACCAGGAGTACAAAAAGCCCTTGGTGAGATGTTCGATGTGTGACGGAAGGTTTGAGAATGCGAACACAGGACGAGCAGAGGTTAGCAATTTCAACATACCCAGCTTGGCAGCTTTTATTGGCTTACAGCTCCTCTCATTCGCCAAGCTATTGTCGATTGATCAATAGCTAGGATTTATCCAGAACTGGGGTCTTTTCTCCAAACCTGAAAGCGTTAAACTGTATCGCCACTGGTTTTCCTTTCTTTTCATCGTGACTTGTGAGTTCCGACTGGATCTCTGAAAAAGCGGTGCTATAGTAAGTAGCTACCAGTATTGTGTCATTAAACTGGTCACAGCATAAGGGCCGACCACACTTCAGCCGGCACAGCCGGCACCCCCCTCCTACACATCAGAAATCCCGTCAAAGTATTAGAGGCCTGCTTCTATTCTTTCTTGTGGTGTAATAAACACTTCAGTCAAGCCTTAGTTGGCACTGTAAATTCATGACTGAAGTATTGTAGCAGTTAGGCTGCCCCGCGTTGCGGCGAAGTAATCCTTCCTGCTGTGACCAGACTGATGGCCTAGTGCTTTACATCGACAACCTACACTGTCTCTGTTTCCGATCATTCAAGGCTCGAGAACGTAACAGCTGATTATAAATAATTCAGTCTCACATCGGTGACTCGGATGAGGGCAGCGGACCAATGGCATTTCTGCAGTCATCGTTGACAGCAACAATAACGTTGTTAAAACTTATAGCATTGTGATAGACGGCGGCTTGGAGGAGCCGTATGCGACACCGCAGTCCACGTCACAAGCGGTACTTATGGCCTCGAAACGGTGTAAACTCACTGGGAACACTCCGGTGAGGAGCATCTTGTGGACCGACGCTTGCCCCTCCCAAGAGTGGTTTAAGGGCATCACCTGAGCATCTGTACCAGCTCTGCGTCAACGAGAGACCCGGACAGCTGTACACGCCACGACCTGCTGCAGTTGGTGTTCGGCCCCGTATTTGTCGATAATATGGACCTGATCGTTTGCCGCAATTCTCACCATTGGAGTTGCGACTAGCACGGCATGGCCGACAACACAAGCCGCACGTGGCAGTTGCCCACAAAATGTCTCGTTGGTTTTAGACCCTGCGGCTGAAGACGCTGCACACTCCATCAGGTTGCATGACAATGAGCCGACTAAAAGACAGGTTCTTGCGCCACGGCCGTTGTCAGAGGCTTGTTTCAATCCCATTGGGTGCTTACGCCCCGAAGGTCTCTATAACATCAAGGCTAGTTACAAGGCCCACGCGGTTCTTATCCCAGCTGGAAGCTTTAGCGTCATTTTGACGTGTCCGACCAACTCGTGGTGCTTTGGGGTAATGATCCAACTCACAACACATACTATTCTGCCGTGGTCGCGTCGTACATGGAACGAAACGGCATCTCAGTATTTCGCCGACATGCCTGGAAGCTGGTAGCTACCTGATGGCGCTGTAACGGCGGCCGTGTTCTCCTCCGGCTTGACGATATATGACGACATCCTCGACGTTCCCGCGATTCCTTGCAGTTGAAGTGATTGAGCTTGGCAGATGCTCGATTCTTGGCTAGCCCCGTTTGCGATCGGAGGAACTGAGGCGAGGGGGCACCAAATCGCGATAGGAATTAGAATAACGTAAGCCCACGCATGGTATCCCGATCTACCGGTGCGTTGGGTTAAGCGGCCTTTGATCCTCCTTGCTCCCTTCTTGAAGACAATGCAGCTTTCAGGGGAGTTTCGACAGCCAATCACCGGCCTGAACCTAGCGAGCTTGCGCCGATACCCTTGCAATTCCACCCGAGCATGCTGCACCTCGCTCGTCGTCTTACACACCACCACGATCCGAGCTGAGATGTCTCGAATCCTACGAGTGGAGAAAAAAATCAGACAAACCAATACGACGTTCTCCGTCTCGCTGATATTTAGGGCCGCACAAGAGGTTAGGTCATAGGCTAGCTATTCATGGTTTTGAGACACAGGTGCATCGCCCAATCTGCACGCTGGTGATGGCGTTGAGCCGGACGGCCCACAATACGACTGGAGAGATCCATTGCACAGGACAAGTGGAGGGGGCGCTCTTCGCTGCACCTGCTGTCAGCTATTGAACTTTATACCGCCGGTCCTCGTTGTCGAGTCCGATGGAGGCTCTCGAGCGCATCCGCCGTGGACACGCTGCCACTACATGCTCGTGACCATCGGCTCCACGACGTTGACGATGATCGCGATGTGCAGGCTGGAGGCCGAAGCGGATAGCATCATCAGGACCGGGGAGGCTCACTGGTTGGCGATGACGCAGCGGGTAGCAAATTGGGGATGTCGCGCTGCTCTGCGTCGTTGACGTGTTGATTAACTAGAATGGTACGGCCGGGGCCCCGACCGGTCAACCCCGTCTCCGTTCCTCCCACCCCAATATCCTACTACGCCAGACATGATGTCTCCCGCGCGGCGTAGTCGGCTATGCATGCCCATGAACCTTTTGCCAATGAGGGTCTTGGTGGTCCAGATTGGGTTGGCGTCCCCCCTCTCCCCCAATTTGTCAGGAATTTCATGTTGGGGGTGCCCTACATTCCTCGCGTCAGGCACTGGGCCTCGGGGCCTTTTTCGTGTCACACAACGTGCACCACGAGGGCCTCCCTCTCGTGTAACGATGTTGAGTCGACTAAAAGAAACGCAGCAGCCCGGTTTCCGACATGTATGCGGAGGGTTCGAATGCAACGCAGTGGGCGTAGCATGGAGGCCTACCGATGCATCGAGCGCAACCTGCGTCGCGCGCGCTGCGTATCTACAGTGGTAGATTGAATCGTCTCCCACGGCACCGTGTGAGGGGTTTCGATGAGACACCAAGTCTACCCGGACCAGGCCACTTCGAGCTCGATGGGCTTGAGACCCAGAACCCTGGGCCGCTCTAAATGCGACCCTGCCGGGCGGTAAGAGCAGCGTAGCACTAGCGGGGGAAGCTTTCTCGATAGCTTGCATTCCAAGGAGTTCAGATATCTAAAATAGTCTAGGCATTCGGGTATGCGATGCCACCTCAGCGAGCCTTTCGGCAGATGTCGCCACTCGTTGATTCAGTTTTGTTTTATAGCACCCGAGCGGGCGACGTCGCCGGCACCCCGTCTTCGTTCGAGTTTCTCGTACTAATATTCCCACCTCTCACTGCTGTTCTGCCACGACGTTGGAGACTCGCCTCGCGCCAAATCCCCGGTTGATACAGCCCAGAATGGGAAGCATACTCGCCAGCTACCCAGAATACAAGTCCACCTCCCGACTGGACGACCTTCGCGCGACGGAATACGGCTACCTCGACGAGCAAGGCCACCTCTATCTCGACTTCACCGGCGCCGGTCTCGCCGCGCGGTCTCAGTTCCGCGCCCACGAGTCCCGACTCGAGCGGACCCTCTTCGGCAACCCGCACTCCACGAACCCGACGAGCCAGTCTGCCACCGGGCTCGTCGAAGACGCCAGAGCCCGCATCCTGTCGCATCTCAACGCATCGCCGGAGGAGTACACCGCCATATTCACCCCGAACGCGACCGGCGCGGCGAGGCTCGTCGCAGAGGCCTACCCCTTCAAGAGGCGGACGAGACTGGTCCTCACGTCCGACAACCACAACTCGGTCAACGGTCTCCGCGAATTCGCGCGCCGGAACCATGCTCGAACCGTCTACGTCCCCGTCCGCGCGCCGGAGCTGAAGGTAAACCCGTCTGATCTGATGTCAGCACTAAAACCTCGTAAAGGGGGCCTGTTCGGCTCGGCTTCCCCACGCAGGAGCGGCTTGTTCGCATACCCTGCCCAGAGCAATTTTAGTGGCGTCCGTCATCCTCTCTCGTGGGTCGGCGTCGCGCAGAAGCAGGGGTATGACGTGCTGCTCGATGCTGCGGCCTACCTGCCGACCTCGAAGCTCGACCTCTCAGCCTCCGGCGTCCAACCAGAGTTCGTCATCGTCAGCTGGTATAAGCTGTTCGGATACCCTACCGGGGTCGGCTGCCTGGTCGTGCGGCGCGACGCGCTGGCGCGGCTGGCCAGCCTGCGACCCTGGTTCTCCGGAGGGACGATTACGGCGGCATCGGTCGGCATACCGTGGCACGTCATGGCGCCCGACGAAGCCGCTTTCGAGGATGGCACCGTCAACTTTTTATCGATCCCCGACGTGCACTTCGGGCTGGACTGGCTGGACAGTGTCGGGATGCCGTTGATCGACACAAGGGTCCGGTGCCTCACCGGGTGGTGTCTGGATCGTTTGCGGACCCTTGAACACAGCGACGGGTCGCCGATGGCCCGGATTTACGGCCCGACGGACATGGTATCGCGGGGCGGCACGATATGTTTTAACTTTCTGGACGTGGGCGGTCGAGTGGTGGACGAGCGGCTGGTCGCCTTGGAGTCGTCGGCGCAGAAGATATCGTTACGGACTGGTTGCTTCTGCAACCCAGGCGCCGGCGAGGCGGCTTTTGGCCTGGACAAGAGGGCGCTGCTGCCGCTGAGCAGTCTAGGGAGCGACTCCGTGGACGACTACGTGCGGCTGTTGGCCCCCGTGGGTGCCGTCCGCATCTCTTTCGGCTTCATGTCGACGGCGGAGGACGTGGACCGGTTCATCGCTTTCGCGGAAAAGACGTATCGGGACAGATTGACACATGCGAATGGTCTTCCGGCTCACGACCCATGCTAGCCACAAATCACAATAATAAAATACAGTAATAGTCCCCGCCTCGAGCGCCCCGTTTTTGGCGTGGCACTTGTTGAGCTCGTCCGCTGAAGGACTCTCGGATCGGCCATCTGCCATTTACAGACGCGGGCCCTCCCGCCTCCGGTCAATCGCTTAACCGTGCCGGCTCAGAACGAGCCCAAATGAGAGGTCTTAGCGCTTGATATACAGCGGTGCGGTTGTCTGTGTTGCAAAGGTTCGAGGTCGCAGGGACAAGCCCGCGAACGCCGGAGATTAGGCTGAGTCGCTTTCCATCCCACTGGGAACCACGAATTGCGGAAAGTGGCGCATGGTCACCGAGAGAGAAGAGTCAGCGCCACCATTTCATCCGGAATGTTTGCGCATGGTGAGGCGGGATCATGAACCAACCAACTCTTGTCGTGCAGGAGCGATATCCAGCCTGAACGTCTCGTTCGTCCAATGACCTATTTCTTATCAGTAATCCAGACGAGGGAATGCTTAACGCGCTTAATAAAGGGCTTCGTTCGGTTGGTTTGGTGGTTTTCTCAAGTGGTGCCGCAAGATCGGCAGTCTCTTGCAGCAAAGACCCTCCTAGACTAAGCTTTCCACGGACAGAATGTAACGGTGATGCGCCACTGGCCAATCAACTGCCTTGGAGCAACCTTCACATTCGGGACTCGCCTCCGCGCAAACATTCTTCTCATGCCGGGCCTGAGTAAGTTGCTGTGCGAGATCCGAAACGCAGCGTGATCGTCAGACTGGGACGGGACGTTTGCTGCTCTAATTAAGCACGTAGGAGGTCAACACTAAGCGAGATCAAGTTGCTGCGAAATCACTTACCGTTGGACAGTTGTTTGCTGTTTGCTGCTGCTCTGCGGTTTTGCTGTTTGGTGTGGCACCACCTCGTGGATGAGAACCACCCCTCCATGGTGCGTGGAATCAGGGATGCCCTCTTTTGATGGAACCCACCCCGGTGCTTGACACATGCAGAACTCAAAGGGGCGCCAATTCCGCGTCGGTTTTCTATGGGGCAGCCGTTATTCGTTTTATCAACGATGCGACCTCCCTTCCCTTCATGTGAGGTTGATTCTGCTACCTTTTATTTCTACTCTCTAGTTTTCTCTTTCTTGAAAACGACAGCTGTTGCGACAATCGGCTACGCACTGCGCCGCGATGGGGTTTTTGAAACCAGCCTGGTATCATGAGCTTCTGCTCCTGGGGGCTCTGTCGGCCCTCTCGACCCTGCGCGAGTCCCCAGTGCAAACAGTGGCTCGATACCTCCTCACCGTTGCGGTAGCTCGGCACCTCGCCAAGGCCATATACAATATCTTCATTTACCCCTTCTACTTCTCGCCGTTGAGACACCTACCCGGCCCCAAGGCAAGCATGCGAGGGCCGAAATACTTGGTTGAAGAGTCTCTGACGAAGGTGTAGGACCATCACTTCTTGCTTGGCGATCTTCTGAACCAAGCACGCTCTGGCAACCCCATAGAGCCGTATCTCTCGTGGACAAGAAAGTGGCCCAACGAGCCCTTCATCAAGTTCACCGGCTTCGGTAACGCCGACTGCTTGCTTATCAACAGCCTCGAAGCATACAAGGAGATCTTCCAGACGAAGAGCTACTCATTCGTCAAAGCGCAGTTCAATACCAGAGTCATCGTCCAGGTTACCGGAACGGGCATGGCTTTTGCAGAGGGCGATGCGCACAAGTCTCAGAGGAAATTGTTGGCGCGTACGTTTCACCATGTCCGAACCTATGACATGGATATCCGCTCACAACCCATATTGCAGCCCAGTTTGCACTTAGTAACGTGAAGAGGGCCATTCCACTCTTCCAGAGTAAAGGAAAAGAGCTCATTGAGCACTTTAACACTCGGATCAAGTCTCAAGACGGTATCACAGATGGTAAGTGCTCATCAAATAAAACAGTTTGGCTGTTCCAAGATTCGTATTTTACTAACGAGCACGATTGCAACGAGCAGTATCTTCTGCGTACGGCCGTGTCACGCTTGACATCGTCGCGTGGTTTACTCTTGGCATCGACCTCGGGAGTACTTTGTCGACCTCGCTCTTCCATGAGGCTTATCACAAGATGTTCGACCCCTCGGCTTTTGGAGCCTTTCTCATGGTCATGAACGCCTATGTCCCAGGAACACGATCACTTCCGTTCCAGGAGAACCGGGAGTTCAACGCCTGCAGTGACGGCGTCCGCGGTAGGCTGAAGGAAATCATTCGGCAACGGGTTGAAGAGATTGACTCGGGCTCGGCCAATGTCAGCGACACGCCCGATCTTCTGACGCACATGATCCTGGAGTCGCGGGCCGTGGGTGATCCGTGGTCTGAAGACAAGATTCTTGAGAATTCCATGAACGTGCTGGTCGCAGGGCATGAAACGTCGGCGACAACACTGACGTGGGCGACGCACACTTTCACCCTCTACCCACACATCCAAGAGAGGGCTAGAAAAGAAGTACTTGAACTTCTTGCGAGGAAGCCGGACCCCGACTACATGGACCTGGACGGCCTGCACTACGTCGACAACATCATCAAGGAGACCCTCCGATTCTACGCGCCGGGTGTCCTGGCCGCAAGAGAGCCAATCAACGACATCGACGTCTGCGGGACCGTCTTGCCCAAGGGGACTCTGTGCTACCTTTTCCCGGCCTTGGTCACTAGAAGCTCTCGTATCTGGGGCGACGATGTAGACGAGTTCAACCCGGACCGCTGGGACAATCTCGCCGGAGAGGCCACCAACCCGCACGCGTTTGCAACCTTCTTGGTTGGTCCCCGGCAGTGCATCGGCAAGGTATTCGCGTTGTTGGAGATCAAGGTCCTGCTCGTGGAGATGTTGAGCAACTTCAAGTTTGAAGCCGCCGTCGACCCCAAGGACATTACACTTGTCAACCCCAGCCCAGTGCTGAGGCCGCAGGGCGGTTTGAAGGTCAAGGTCTGCCGTTTGGACGGAACTGATATCTCGTAGGGATATAACATCAGACGTAATACATTAATAGAGACAGACCTTTGCAATATTCCATCCGCCTTATGTTTCGTTTGCTGCCGTCCTCCGAACCTTGCCCTTGTTTCTCCTAGCCTCCATTTACTTTTTGCAAATAGCGACGATGGCCTTCATCTTGATCCCGACACACCTTTTCCCATCTCTCTCAAACCCCACAGTCCAGTGACTCAGAATCTGAGGCAATATCTCTTCCGCTCTTTTCTTGTCTGCTTCATTCCAGCTCTTGTATACAAAAGGTCCGAACGTTTGCATGAGAAGCAACGCAAGCTCCTCCGGAGTCGTTGCAGCCCAGTGAACCAGAACGCTCTGCATTTCAACGTGTTCGAACCCTCCGGCTCTCATGACCATCTCGGTATGATCTGGTTTGAACCACTCCGTACCAATTGGGACGTTGAACGGTTCGTCCTCGGGGCGGATTTCCTGCTGGAGCTCTCGAATAATCGGAACGTACCCAAGCTCTTCCCAGCCTGTCACGATGGCGGTTCCTCCAGGTTTCAAGGTGCGAAAGATCTCTGTCGCGCCCTTGACTGCGTCGGTGAAGAAAAGCAGACCCAGGTTCGTAATCGAATGGGTGAAAGTAGCATCCGGGAAATCAAGAGACTCGCCAGGCATCACGGCGGCCCTGAACTTCTCGTGACTGGAGAATCTGCTCTGGACGACCTCGACCATTTTGGTCGCTCCATCGGTGGCATAAATCTCGGGCGATGTCTTGTGGTCGAGCTCTTGGAGGAGCACATCTGTGACTATGCCGCTGCCACATGCGTTGTCCAGAATGATAGGATCACTGGCGATATCGAGCAAGGGAATGATTCGCTGTGCAAGCTCCCTAGTGCATCCTCCAGTGGACTTCTCGTAGGACTGCGCGGTAGAATCAAAGTGATCCAGGGGCTTCAGTGACTTGGTCGCCATACTGGGAGTGAAGTGAGAGAGAAATAGAGGAATATTGGGAATGCTAATGGAGGCTATCCTCACATCTCGTCCCCCGAATAATAGGGTGGCGTTATATAGCAACACCGGAGAGGTTGACGGAGCGTTTTCGGGGACTTATAGGGCCATGCGGGGTACAGCCCCCGATAGCCTCGGGAGGCTCGGGCAGATACAGCCATGCACTTGGGTACTTCAAGCTGACAAGAGAGACGCACCATGCGAACTTTGCATTAATTAATGAGAAGATTTGGTTAAGCGCACGTTTTCTGAACGCTTGTAGGTAGTGGTCCACGTGTCGGATATATTTTCTTGCAACTGATTCTTAATCTCCGCCAGTTAAACAGCACTCGGCCATGGCATAAAAGTTTCCGCGATGCCCACTCCTCCACGAAGTGACTCTCACTTGCCGAATGCTATAGCACATCACTGGCTGCGCTGAGGGTGTGAAGGCAAGGTATGAAGTAGTTCGTCAACTTCAATTCAGTCCGTCTAATATGACCACGCTAAAAACAGGCCGTTTTCGTCTTATAAACAGAACCAGCGCTCGTTCAACTCTCCTCCAACCTCAGCCCAAATGCGCAACCGCATGTGTTTCCACGTGCGAGTTTGCGGCGCCGACCCAGGCATTCCAGTTGTTCATTCCTCCATGCGAGCACTCGGTCGTGATAGGCCGGCCATGCACCTGGACAGCGACATCACCCCCACGATGTACAGTGACCACCACCTCGCCAGTCCTGCCGTTGAAAGGCACGCTTCCGTGATAGACCCCAACACCTCCCTTGGGGACTCCGTCATCATCCCAAGACCCTTCCTCCGCAACTCCGCCGACGCTAACTGTCACTTGAGCTGGCCCAGTGAGGAGCGCAGAGTAGACGATCTTGTCTTCCATGATCTCTGCGGGGTGGAACAGCTCCTGGCCGTGACTGCTGGTGTTGCCCGTGGTTCCGCCAGAGTCGCCGGCATGACCGGGGTGCAGGCGGTACCAAGTCACCAAGCCCTCTCGGGTTATTGTGGCGGTTCCGTATTTGTACAGGTCAATGAGGAAAGGCAGGAGGAGACGCCAACCGTCATGGGGCATGTCGCGGACGTAGTTGAAGGGTGCCTTGCCGTACTCGAAAGCGCCAAACTGCTTCTCGTGGAGAGGCCCGATGTAGTGAGACTCTCCGAAATCGTTCCAGGTGAGCTAAATGCAGTCAGTAAACCTGGTCACAATACACGGTCTGCGACACTCACGATCTGCACGTATTCGGGTCGCATGGCCAGGATTTCGTTCCACCGATCGTTCCACAGGTCGTCTCCTTTCCACGCCCAGTTCTTGTTCCAGGTGGGCAAGTTTGTGTAAAACCAAGGCGAAACAGCCACCATGTATGGCCTGTGCGGGCCCAAGAAGTGTCGATAAGACGCGTCCAGTCCCTCGTCCATCTTACGACTGTTTCCGTGGGGCCATGCCGCCCAGCTGAAGAGACCGTCTGTGACGCCCGTGTTCAGCGCGTTCTCGGCACCGACGGACGAGAACGAGGGGATGAAGAAACAGCCCGTCGCAGCCTTGATTTCGTGCCAGTCGGAGGCGCTGCCAACGCCCTCAAAGGTCGACACCACCGGTTGCCATCCGCGCTTGAAGTACGCAGGAGAAGGGCCAAACTAGAGAGAGTCAGCGCTTGTGCCCCGGTCGACTTCCCCGGGGTCATGTGCCCACCCTGCTAATGATTTCGATTACTCGTTCCTTGGGCCAAGCCCCGGCTCCTTCGTAGTCGAAAGATATGAGAAGCTTGAAGCCCGTCTGTTCGGCCGCGGTGAAAATGTCGGGAAGCTTCGCAATCGCCTCCTCATGAATGCCAAAATTCAAAACAAAGGCGTCAATGTGTGCTTCTTGAGCCAGACCAATGTCGACCTTGAATTCGTCAACAGTATAGTCGCATGTGTTGCTCAGCTAGGTTCCTCGTCAGCATCGTAGTCTATTTGCAGGAGGCCTCCGCCCGTTGACGCGTCTCCCGGCATACCATGAAGTGAGCAAACACGGCCCTCTCGAACCCCTGATTCGGCTGCTGCGGCGGCGGTGGGTACTGCTGCTGCTGCTGCTGCTGAGGCTCATCGTCGCCGGTGATGGCGGCGATTTCAGCCTCGATCTTCTTTTTGGCGTCGCTGAAGAATTTCCTCATGATGCTCGCGTTTGTTGTTTAGGAGTGAAGAAGAATCGTTTCGTACAGAAAGACGACGCAATGACGCGCGTGCTGCATTCACCGCTCCAGTTAAAATGACACGTGGAATGGCGAAGCTTCAGACTTGGCAATAGAGGGCCGTTAGAAGCCCCATTTCTACCTAACCGAGGGCTTAGCAACGTCCCGATTTACCCGATTATCATGAACTTGGAGCGATTGGTGAGGCTTTGGTGACTCTCTAGATATAACAGGCCGATGAGCAGCGTCTTCGCCGTGAAGACTGCATTATCTCGGGCCAGTCACAGCGGGCTGCTTCGGCACATTTGGCGGGTTGGTAACAGGCCAGGGGTGCAGCAAAGCCTAACCACGTTGGGATAGGCAGGGTGTGTGGTCTTCGTCACAGCGCTGCCCATCAACGCAATAAACACGGCTCTCTCGATGAGCCTGGACAACCCGGCATTGCTGCAGCAATTACCGGTCGAGTTCCGCATTCGAAACGAGTCGCTTTCTCATAATTACATAGACGATGTATGCATAGATACCACAGTTGTCGGTCGGCTCCAAACTAGCCAAGAGGTAAAAGTTCATTCCAGCCTTAATCCCCTTCCAGAATTGCTGGGAAGGTTAAACAGACTTGTTTCATAGCTGATTTGATCGAAAAGAATGAGCTTGCCCTGGCAGGCGGAGCAGAAAAAGAACATGGACAGGTTCTTTCCACGAATATCAAAAGCAAATGTCCCTGGCAAGGCTCGAACTTGCGACCTTTGGATGTCCCTAGAATTTCTAGAGTCATATTGATGTGATATGAGACCAACGCTCTTCCGACTGAGCCACAGAGACTATTTGGTTGACTTGGGTAGAAAATTTAGTAGCTAAGGAGGGTCAAGCGGAGCAAGTGGACTGATTCGAGTGCATTTCCTTACCCGTTGTGTGCGGAAACTGACAGCCAAATTACGATAAACGCGAACCTAAACGGCAGTTAGAATTCAATAACATAAGCCTCGACGACCCAGAGAAACCGCTCTCGGACTCCCTTGAGATGTTTGACATTTCCGGCATCCGCTAACGCTCCCTTCAATCCGGCGAGAGTGGACAGCCGACCCGCTCCGATGCCGGAAAGTAGCTTGACTCCAGTGCCGCAGCTGGGTGCATGCACTGACGAAGTACTTCTTGAACAGATTAGAGCAGCTTGCAGGCGGGAACCTTCCGGCATATGCCTTGAATAATAAAAGTGCGGCTGCCAGCACGCAGCTATAAGTGGTGCTGAGGCTACCGAGCGGGCTCTGACAGGATAGGGCCGCCGAGCACGCGAGAAGTATCTAATCAACCGCTGGCTTTACCAAGGTTCTTCGGTTTAGTTCACCCGAGGCAGTCTACAAATCGTATTTCTCGGTGGCCTGGCCTATCTCTACTGTCTGCAGCGTCATAAGCACGTGGAAGACTCCCATGGCAAGTCGGCGTCTTTACAACGTGCATAGCATGTAATGTTACCCTCATTATTATTGCTGACTGATGGGGCACGTCATATCGAGCGTTATTTGAAGCACTGTCGCAGCAGAGTGGCGGCATGGTCTGCACGAAACACGCGAGAACATACGCCGTCTGCAATACTCTCGTACTGCACACGACAGCCATGTAGTTGCTTGAAGCTCACACAGGGCAGCAGACTCAATATTTTGCCGAAAAGCGCTTGATATCGAGCCGCGTCAACCGTTTTCCCAAAGAATGAGTAAGAAGTTGAAAGAGTGCCTTCCCTTGCTAACTTTGCACGCCACCAAGACAATACCAGCTTGAAACGCTCATGAATACGCCGAGCTTTCTACGTTCATCTAGAAGCGTTTTCTGTATTGTTATCACGGTATTTGATAACATCATGCGGACTTTTGGCTGTTGCTGAATGGAACGGCATATTCTTGTAGACTTACCTTGGCAAACACCCTATTGAGATGTTGGTTGAGGTTCCCCAGGTCGCGCGTTTACCTGAGATTCCGGTGGACATAGATTGATATGACTGAGATGAGACCAGGTTCCAAAAGTTTCCATTTACGTTCTCAGGTTCCCGCTAAGAGCATCAAATATGTCCTATGGGACTCAAGCTACGGCCATTATACTTGTTGCCTGTTTCAAGAACTGCAATGCATGATCAAGGATAACTACGGACTTTTCAACCGGCTGCTACCTCCCTCAATATAACGGCTCATAGTTTGCGCTGAGAGAGGCCATCACAACTCTCCTTGAGTAGAGACCCAGTACCCTTCGCGTGGGTTTCCATGATTACATCAAATGCACTCCAGTATTGGGCCCTTTTCTCTTCTTATCGATCGAAAGCCTTTAGTAAAACTCAAAACATTTCGTGCTTCCTTCCAAGCGTCGTTGGGGCTGGAAGTATGTCGACTCTTTGCTTCAGTGAGCTGCCAACACGCCGCGAATGGCCTGCCTCTCTTCCACACTCGAGATCATGAAGGAAATGATCCTCGCTGCACCGGGTTATACCGAGAGGTCGAGAGCACGATGGCTTCCATACGGAGTCGTGGGGCATTGACAGCACCTGAGGCCGAGCATGGTTGAGATACGTCCAGGGCGGCGCGTCGAAGTCCACCCCGTCTTTAGCCGCCCGGGTCGGGGTTTCCGAGAGATGGCGACATTGCACGCACTTATCCGCACGCCCCAAAATGCGGATCCGATGCGGAGAAACCGCCACCTGCCATCTCTCCAACTTGTCCTCTGCCACTGTCTGACCAAGGTCTTTATACGATCGCGTTTGCAGTTTCGTACGATACGAGTAGTATCAACGGGAACAGAAGACACGGAGTTCGAAACCGAGAAGTAACGAGCTCCTGGCAACACTTCACAGACTCTCACCGATATCAGCATGTCGGCCACTACGACAGTAACAACCCCCGCCTCCGCACCGGCACCGGCGCAGCTGGGCTCGGCGCTCGACTCGGGTAAGGTGGGAGGCGGCAAAGTCAAGCGACTCCATCAAATTCCGGTCCCCGAGTCGAAAGAGGCTGCACGAAGATGGCAGCTTGAGCAGATGGCAGCTGCGTTTCGCATCTTTGCCAAGCTGAGTTTCTCGGACGGCAGCAGTGGTCACATCAGCTTGAGAGGTATGCTTGCTCTCCCCAAGACCTAAGTGCCGGGCCGTACTTTTGATATCCGAGTTAATCCACTTCCGCAGACCCTGTCAGACCAGACACGTTCTGGATCAACCCATACGGAGTGCACTTCGGTGTGCTCAAGGTGTCTGACATGGTCCACATTGACGAGGACGGCAACCGCATCGGTGGCGCCGATAAGCCGGTTAACACGGCGGGTTTCACTATCCACTCGGTATTGCACAAGAGACGACCGGATATCAACGCCGCCTGCCACATGCATAGCCCTTACGGTCGTGCATGGAGCACTTTCGGACGGCCAATCGAGATGCTGAATCAGGGTAACTGTGAACCGCCACCGCTGTCACTCATACGCATCGACTAATTCAGTGTTCAAAGACTCTTGTATGTTCTACAACGACCTCTCGGTTTACGCGGGCTTCGGTGGCGTCGTGCTGGCGAAAGAGGAGGGCGAACACATTGCCGAAGCCCTGGGCCCTACCAACAAGAATATCATCCTACAGAACCACGGCCTCCTAACCGCCGGCGAAACAGTTGCCGAGGCCGCTGCTTTCTTCATTGCTCTTGAGCGTGCGTGCCAAACTCAGCTTCTGGTTGAGCAGGCCACCGCGCCGGGGACCAATGGCGCTGTGAGCGGTTTGAAGAAGACAACAGTGGGTGATGTGGAGGCACAGTACACCAAGGACGGAACCGGCACACCCGAGGTCATGTATATGCAGTTTGTACCCGAGTATCAGTTGATCTTGAAAGAGTCGGGAGGGGACTTCTTGTCATGACGCTGGTGTGAAACAAAGTAGTACCGGTTTTCAAATCTCCATTCGTATTGTAATTTGTACTTTCTCATCATCGATAAATGACTCGTCCAGATTCGTTGCTTCTAATTATCTTCGAGATGAGTTATACGAGTTAGTTACTTTCTATAAAGTGCTTCAAAGCTGAGAACTTTACCGGGTGACGTTACATCCAACTTTCAGCCCCTTATCTCAAGGTCGCCACTCCTCGTCCCAGCTGTCCCGGTTTTCACAAAGGACACTTTCTCGCGCTCCTCACCTGTTACCGAGTCGCAGGTCCAAACTTCCTTTAGATGACTCTGATATTTGCTACAGAATTGCTTCATGTCGACGCCGTCAAACCTAGCGGCATAAAACCAGGACGAATGGATGAAAAGTGTACTTTGACATGGATTTAGTAACCGTCGGCGTTGGGAGCACTCATCTTATTACAACTCAAAAGAGGATCCCAGTCTACACCGCACGCCTAGGCCCAGAATGTACCGGACAGATATTGGACATCGTCCAGATCCATCGTCATAAGTTCTGAGTTGATACACTCCGGGTCAATAACGACGAAGGTGTCATTGATAATCCAAGGTCCGCCCATTAAACCGACCGGTCAGTCACGCATCTCTAAAAACTTTTCAAGCTCTACAGGACAGCAAAAGGAAAAATACATGCAACACCGGG
>JAIMZG010002047.1:0-16500 GCA_020466075.1 Colletotrichum coccodes
CAGATCGTCTAGTTGGTTAGGATGATACGTTGTGGTTCTTCTATACAGCGATCCGTGTTGACGGCGGTTCGAATCCGCCTCTGGGCACACCTCCATTTTTGACAATCAATTCCATCCCTTCGTCGGAAACGATCGTGGGAGTGCAATCTTTTGCAGTCCCGCGGGGTAAAAATGTTTCGGGCCAAAGTCAAAGATTCTGCGTGCCGACTGATTGCATCCGGCCCCCGGCCCGATGGTGGGGCACCGGGGCCCGTAAAGCAACGGAAGTGTACGCGCGAGGGATCAGCCCGGGTATCCGTTCTTAAGGCTCTCGCCAATCTGCACTTTGATTCTTTCTTGTTCAAAGTGCAAATCCTACCGTCTCCCAGTTGGCTAGAGAATGAGCTTACTCTTTCGAGAAAGAAGGCAACCAAGGAGGGCACACCGCACTGCCTGAAAGCTAGGAGCGCGCTTTCAAGGCTTGCGCCCGTCTAACCCCCGCCTCGAAACGGGCCTATAGCCATGGGGTCACGCGAATCGCGTCCCGTGGCGACATGAACCGAGCGCGGCCAAAGTCCAGACGTTTTCGCTAGCCACATCGGCGTCGATGGTGTCAGGTAGCGAATCGATTGCTATCACTTTGCTAGCCTGTCTGCCGGCTCAAACTCGGAAATGAAAACTCCGTCTACGATCCGTCGATGCAGTCCTGGAAACAAATTAGCTGGATGAGACGCCGGCGCAAGAGCCAGGCCCGAGGCCGCCGACGAAGCCACGGTCCCGGAGCAGAGTCAACACAGGCTGAGCTTGGGACATGCCATTCACCTGCCAACAGAAGGTTATCCGTATACCCGAGTGTCATCTCTGCCTAGAAGTCATTGAAGCCCGCCGCCGACAAGTTGCTTGGGGGATGTTTCAAGGGCCAAACGGTGGACCATGACAAACGGTGCTTGCAGACGCCCACATGATCATCAGGCTCGTCTCTCTTCTTGAATTTACCGTAACAACGTCGGGCTTCGTCCAAGGTTAGCTTCGAGTAAGCTCGAACCTTGGACAGAAGTTGGACTTTTGTGTTCATTTTCATCAAAGTCACTAACACAAATTGAGCTGAAATCACAGCCACAGTATCTGAAGTTGAGGATTCTTTCAGAATTGACCCCGACGAACCGAAACTCGCGCCTAGGACCGTATGACGGACCGTTGGACACATCTTGGTTCGTCTACCTAGCAACGCTGCCCGGGTCCATCCGTCGAACCCGGATAATATGACGTTGTGACGTCGACCTGCTTTGAAACCCACTATTTGTCAGGACCACTGTCGCCGGGAACACTCGCTGGTTCGACTATTGGACAGCGGGCCTTCCAGCTTGCCCATGTCTCTTTGCCTCGTCTCTTCGGCTGCCGACAAGGGGGATGATCAGCGATATAATAACAGCAAACTTTGTTGTCCCGTGTCTCTCATCCGTTGCGGTAATGTTCAGCGTTGCTGCAGCATCTGACTGCATGGTCCCGTCTCCATCCTGCCGGCACGGGAGCCCAACCAGGGTAGACATGCAGCCAGAGCCGGGGGAAGAGCGGCCGCTAATGAAGCAATCTTACCAGAACCGGCTCTGCGATGTCACGGCCAGATCCTTCCTAAGCCTTGTCGACACGTCGCACGACTGAACATCTGGTTATTTGCGTCCCGTCATGGCTGACGTGAGAACCTGTCGACTTCACCACAAGCTTAATTGGCACGGCGTGCTCGGAAACCCGAGCACTTCTGTGAGCCGCAAAATCAGGCCATACGACCAAGTCGCAGCGCGCCCGGTTACGGTGCAGCTGTGGTGGAGGACTCGTCTGCAAACAAGACGCTGCGGCGCAGCGCCAACCGACATCATGGAGCATGTCAGCTTCCGCGTTGGTTCTCGCTATTTGTGCTTCGGCCTTCCTTCCGTATCTGGCCACTTGTTTGCGGCCATCACTGGAACAGAGTGGTTCTGGCCCCCAACAAAAACATGTCATACAAAGGTTTCTGAAACTGGCAGTTGGTTGGAACCGCCGAACCAAAGTTTCTGGAAGAGTGGTTGAAGCAAACTGCATGTCGTGTATATGGCGGCTGTCAGGATCTAGCGGTTTACGGGCTCTTCCCATGTATAGGCAAGATGGGCATGCGCAGGCAAGCAATTCTCCGACGAGAGCGCAGCCTGAGACGTTGTTTATATGTGGTACTTCGTGTCGCTGTGTTGCAACTTTCCTTGTTCCCGCACCGCAGTCACATTTCGATCCTATTGTGTACTATTTCTTCCTTCACAGCTCAAAGACGTCAAAGAATCGCAAGGACCAATGGCGGCTAGCGCAAAGGCAATGTCGGGAAGCGATGTTGAGCATGGCAGCTCCGTCACAGGCAGCATACTCCCCGAAGTCAAGGAACCCGGCGACGGCATACACCAGCAATCACACCCGAGAGAGGATTGGCCGGCGTGGAGATGGCCGTGTATTCAGTCGGCGTTCATCTTGGGAGGAATGCTTCTTGGTAGGTATTCGGCTTTTCCGATACCACCCCCCTTTACGAAGTTATTGACTAACACCGAGGCCGGCTACCAGGATACGACGTCAGCAACATCGCCAACATCCAGCCTCCGATTTACGAAGCCTTCGGGCAGGTTCACCTCCTACCGTGGGTCGCCACGGGCTACACCGCTACGCAGGTTTGCATGGTCCCGCTTGTGCGCAAGCTTGCGGTCCTAGGCAACGTGAAGCTGCAGATGGTTCTCTACACATTGATCTTCCTCGTCGGCGCAGCGGTCTCGGGATCGGCTACTAGCATCAACTCGGTCATTGTTGGTCGTGCTGTTGCGGGAATCGGGGGTGCCGGGATCTACCAACTGTGAGTGACAAGCACAAATTTCCTCGTCAACGACTTGCCCCGTTTGGATGCTGATTATTCGACAGGTGCATCCTCATCAACGTGCTCCTCTCTACCCCTACAGAGTTGCCTCGACTTCAAGGTCTGATGGCAGTGTCCTGGGCTATTGGGCTTACTTTGGGTCCTGTGGTAGGAGGGGCCTTTGCCGAAAACCAGAGCGCTACTTGGAGATGGGTATGTGGAAATTCGACCAGTTAATCACTTGCCAAATTGATATTAACCGAACTATAGGCCATGTATCTCAACCTACCAATTCTTGCCGTTATCGCCGTACTCAACTTTATCGCTCTCCCCCCCATCCATGTGGCACCGAATATACCCCTCGTCGGCGGACTTCTCGCCATCGACTGGATCGGTGTGGTGTTTCACATGGCCGGCTTTATTCTGCTCTGCTCCGCCCTCATTTTCAGCGGATCTACGTGGGAGTGGTCTTCCCATTCGGCCATCGTGGCCTGGGTATTTGTCGGTGTCATCTACGTCGCCTACTTTTTGCAACAGTACCTCAGCCTGTTCACCAACAAAGAAAACCGGAGCATCCCCGCGGACCTCTTGAAGAACCGAACTATTTCTCTTATTTGCCTAGGAACATTTGCCGCTGGAAGTTGCTACGGTATCGCTCTGTATTACACTCCCCTTTTCTTCGCCTTCACCAAGGGATTGGAACCAGTCGGAGCGGCCGTGAGGCTTCTGCCATTCATCTTCACCTTTATTGTGTTCACAATTGTCATGGCCGGCCTTATTCCAGTTATCGGTAGATACGCACCATTCTACGTCATTGGTGGTGCTTTAACCATGATTGGTGCCGGGCTCCAGTCACAGCTCACAGCACATAGCTCAGAGGGCCGGATCATGGGAGCCAGCACACTCATAGGCGCCGGGACCGGATGCATGTGGCAGACTGGGGTTGCCATCTTGACTCAAAGCGTGCCGGCCAATCGACGACTCGATGCCACTGCTCTGTTTATCATGGTACAGCTCGGCGGAGTCTCGATCACGCTCGCTTTGGCAGGCTGCATCTTCCAAAACCTTGGGTATAGCCGTCTGCAAACGTCCCTCTCTGGGCTTGGGTACAGCGAGCACGATATCCGGGAAGCATTAGCTGGTTTGGATTCCAAGATCTGGGCAGCTGCAGACCGTCGCGTGGTTGCATTGGCTGTCGACGACGTTGCAAGTGTGATCGCGGATATGCAATTCGTTGTTATGGCATCGGGTGCTCTGGCATTCCTGAGCGGTTGCTTCATGAAGTGGGAGAAGCTGAGTTTTGGTAAAGTCGAGACAGCCAAGTGAAGCATACAGCTTTGGAACCCCCGAAGTAACCAGTCCCGAGGAATAAAAGTTTTCCTAGATCGTAATCCAAGAGGTTGGATTGACAAGAATTTCACTTTGAACGTTTTACCCATGACTGCACGTTGTCGTAGATGAATTGTCAATTTCAGAATGCTACCTGAGTACCAAAAGCTAAGAATATCAAAGGAGACGTTAAGGCGAGGACTGCGACTGTGCAACAAGACAACGCCAGGAAGCCATTCCACAACTCTTAGACACCAAATAAAGCAAGGAGCCAACGAGAAGGATTTTCGAAGGCACCCGCAAATCGAAGAAATCGCAAATTTGCTCAAGAGTCCCAGATGGCACCGTAAGCAGGGACACCTCGAGTTTCTAGCCCGTAGACCACCTTCTTCGTAATCTTTTCGTTGGCGATAATAATAACAGCTTCGGCGCCAAAGCTTTTTACAAGGTTGTATCCCATCTTTACCAAGTCCGGGCGGCCCATAACCTTGGTGTCGTGGATCACCGCGTTGGGAATCTTGGCCTTGATGGTGTCAAGCAGAGGCTTGCCAAAGGTCTGCTCAGGCCTCGGGGTGGACCAGATCAACTGGGTTGCGCAGCTCTGGTCCTGAATGTGGCCGAGGAGAGGACCGATGCCCGAGCCGGTGGCAATTACAACGATGCGGTTGAAGCAGGTCGCAATGCGCATTACACCACATGTGGGGACACCACGCACCCAGAAGTGAGTGGGCGGCTTCTCGATACAGTTCTTGGTCCAGTCGCCAGCGTTCGAGACGACCAGGGAGAAGCCTTTTGGGTGGTTTTCTACCTTCTCAGGCGCTGGGATGGTGGCAAAGGAGTGCCACTCGAGAAAGGGGCGGCGGGAGAGCCTGACGAAGCTGCCGTTAACGGGAACAGTATAGCCAAAGTGCAGTCGTACAGCGTGGCCGGAGAGGACCTCGGCCTCAACGGGGACCTTTCTGAGGAACAGCCAAGAAGAGGCGATGCTCAAGGTAGCCACGGTAAGCATCCAGAAGCCAGGGGTGCGAATGCAGGCCGCACCAAGCGACTTGTCTGCAGATTTACCATCGTTGGCCCCAAGCACAACCTGCACCCAGAAGAGGCCAAGCATGGTCCACCCAACGAAACGGTGGGTCTTTTCGAACAGGTCGTGATGGGTTTTCCGGAACGAAGGCCAGGCAAGACAAATCGGGATAACAAAGAGACCGGTCAACATCCAGGATACGACTTTTGAAGCCATAGACTGGTTGCCCCAGGCGGAACATTCTGTGAGCTGACACACTTCATCGCTGATATTGGAAGCCAGCAGCCAAGCACCTGCAGAAACAGCCGCGCCCGAATGAACGCCTCCGATGTGGAAGATCTTGGCGCAGCGCTTTCTGATGCCAAGGGGCCAGGACTTCGGTACGTTGCAGGTGACTGTGTAGAGAGCGTTGATGACGAAGCCTGGCGGACGAGGACAGCAACGACCAGGTTGATGGCCGTGAGGTTGCTGAGCCAGATTCTCTGGAATCCGGCGAAGACGAGTGCGACGACCGCGGCGATGTTGAAAAGCCCAACAATGGTGAATAGTCGGCGGTAGACGATTGCAACCCGGTGAACGAAGCCACGGTAAGGCCGGGAAAGGACCTTGGAGGGAACATCTCGGTCAAGGTCGAGCTTCTCGTCGACCTCGTTGAAGCTGGAGGCGGAGGATTCGGCCTTGAGATCGGTGGTGGACGAGTTCGTGTTCGTAGAAAGCGATTCCTTTGAGCTGGTTTCCCTGATGGTGACGCTGGTCTCTTCCTTCTTGTCGGTCTGGGTCACGAGGTCTTGTAGCGCGCGCTTGTCCACCTTGCCGTTCGAGGTCAAGGGCAGAGTATCGAGGAAGTGAAACTTGCTCGGGACGGCGTAGTATGGCTGGCGGGCTCTGATGTGAACCTGAATGGCGTCCAGATCGCATTCCCGAGGGCTGACGAAGCCGTGGATCTCGTTCGCGATGAACAATGCAGTGGCTTTGGCGACCACGGGACAAGAGCTGATAGATGCAGCCACACCGTCAAGCTCGACTCGAAATCCCTGCATTGACGTTTATTCGTAAGCGTAGTTTGGAAGGCAGAAAATGTGTCTTTGCTAACCTTGATTTTGATCTGGTCATCAACTCGCCCGAGAATGTCAATGGAGCCATCATGTCTCCAACGACCGAGATCACCAGTGTTGTACATCATAGACCTGGCATAAAGTTAGTGGAGCATTATCGGCGCGGTCATCGAGACGTACCCATCGTTAGCAAAGGGATCTAATTTGTATCTCTCGGCAGTCTTTTCCGGGAGAGAAACATAGCCGCGAGAAATGCCGTGACCACCGGCCCACATCACTCCCCTCTCGCCGAGACCGAGAGTGTTGCAGTCAGAGTCAAGGATGTACACAGTGTTATTGGGGGTCGGCTTTCCGATTGTCAAAGTATTTCCCGGTTGATGTAAGTGCATAGTGTTGACGATGGTTGTCTCTGTAGGTCCGCAACAGTTGTAGTAAAGAGCGTGCGTGGCCCACTGGTCGGCGAGTCTGGGTGACCTCATGTTAGCCAAGATCTATCTCATTACTAGGCAGCCTGTTTTACCTCTGGGAACTGGGTTCGCCAGCAGTTGCAGCAACTTTGATATTGGAGTATTCCCGAGGGTCGTACTTGGCCAATATGCTTGGCGTGCAAATCAAGACCTCGGCCTATGATCGGGTTAGCCTTGCTTGGTATACGCGCATGAGACAATGGAAATACTTCTCTCAGACACGATTCCCATTTTGAACCTCGGAGAACGAGAGTGCCCCCGTTGCAGAGACATCCCAACATCTCCCATGCAGCTATAGAGTGTTTAGTAACGGCAGAAGAAGACCCATGTCTGATTGCTCACCCATATCAAAACTGATGTTCAACACCTGACCAACACGGGTTCCAGCTGATATGCCCAGGTTTCCAGGTGAGAGGCACACAAGATTGGTCACGTTCTTATGGGTGACGTCCACTCCTTTGGGAGTGCCAGTTGTCCCTGGAGAGCCCATAAGTTATCTCAGTCGCCCAAATTTGTGTCAACAGTATGCTTCCTACTCACCAGATGTGTAGATGACGTAGCAGCCATGTTCTGGCTCCGCGAGATCCTCAAACGGGAAGATTTCCGAGGTCTCCTCGGTTTCCTCCGACGCCTCATCAACCACAAGCACCTTACAAGAGCTTCCGAGTGTCTCGAAACGATGTTTCGTTGAACTGAGACACAAGACATACTTACCGCCCGTTTGTTCAATAACAAATCGCAGCGTAGAGTCGGGCACCACACCACCATCGAGTGGCACGTATTGAGCTCCGCAAGAAAGGATCGCAACAATACCAACCAGCATGTCGATGCCTCGCTTCACGACAAGCGGGACTCGATCGCCGGGCTTGATCCCAAGAGTGGTCAGCTTCCTGGAAAGCTGGTTGGCCCGGCGAGCAAGATCGACGTAGGTGATCTCTCGAATCTGCTGCGACGACAGGTCACGAGCTGCAGCGACGTCAGGCCGCGTCTGTGCATGGTGATAAAAGGCGGCCGTGACGGTGGAAAATTTGGATTTGATTCGTTCGCCTTGGGTAAAAGAGATAGGGACCGACCCAACCGGAGTTGACGCCGTGTCTTGAGCCGTTAGGGAGTGCATAGCTGCGGGACGGAAATAGAACTGAGGAGACTGCGGCAGGGGTGAATTCCAAATGAGTGCCAAAAAAAGAACAAACTATTCCAAATCCTAATAAATTCAAGGAGTAAGTGCTCCTGAGGTCTGTAGAGTCGTCAACTAGCTTGCGAGCCATCAAGACCTTAAATATCCATCCAGACCTCCCTGGACCACGACCGCCCGACCTCTCCCCTTGCGTCCTTGGGGCCATCTTCGCCCTCCATCCTCGACAGGATGCAAGAAGAAAATCTCTCAACACCACGTATCAGGTCTTGAGTTGCATCGCAAGCGAGGTCACCTGCACTGGATGCCCCAGGAAACTTCATGCAGCCAACACACATCGAGCTCCACAGATCGAGTCGAATTTCTCAACTTGAGATATCGATACGCCCCTTCAGCGTTCAGAGAACCTTACAGCTGCCTTGGTTTGGAAGCCATGCCCTTGTCTGAACCGTGGGTGAACCTGGCCGCGAGTTTCTCAAACGGGAAACCTCCGGGGCAAACCTGCGCAACCAAATCCATATCTCTCTCAAAAAGTCTGCCATCAACCAGGGAAAGTCCCGCGATCCTCTGCCCGTTCCGGCCTGGAACTCGAGGGGCCTAGCTGTGGGCTTCATGCAAGCCCTTCGACGTGGTTGCGAGTTACCGTCACTCTTCACATGAAGTCCACAAATGATGTCGGCTCCACGGACACGGCCCGGCCTACAATGTGGGTCTTGTCCACCAGAGGGCGGACTTGTGGTTTGCTGTTGCGACTGAGCACCCTCTCGGCCGAGCTTGGGAACGCCTGGCCGCCGGAATACGAGCCCGCCAAAGGCGCAATGCAGAGTTTCATCGCACACTGGCTACCGGCATGAATCACTAATCGGCCAGACGATCGCGCGTAGGGGCCCTGACTATCCTCACGGCTCGACAGGAAGGTCGGGATCAACTCGGAGGATCTTCAGAGCTTCAAGAGTCACGACCTTGGAACGACACCACCAACACGGCTGCAAGTTCCTCCAGCATTGGTCTTGTGACGGAACGTTTACGCTTCGGAGGCACAGGTCCAGCCTTTGCGAAAGGCTCGCGATGATGTGCCAGGGCCCAGTCGTGGAGGATCTCCCGGTGACCCAGATCGAGATGTCCCCAGGATGGCTGCAACGCAATCTAATCAATCTCTATGAGTGGATTCGAGTGGTGTGATTTTCTGCCCCCGCGTCACTCCATGCCGGGCTCCGGTGCAACCTATGGGGCCGGGCGACCGTGGGGGACAATTCAGACGCGGATAGCTCGATTCCGTTCGCACTACGACATGGCAGAGCTAACCCTTGTCTAGAAGTTCTTTACGCCAGTGCAACCTCACGTCATCCACCCCAGGCGGCCGGCGACCTATCCCGGGACCCAAAAGATGGCCAAGACGGGAACACAGCATACAGCCACCGAAAAGCGCGTATATTTCGCGCCTAAATCCAGCCGTCGTATCTGAAGGATATGCTATCACCCTTGGCGCGAATCGGCTATGTTCTTATGGATGACAGATGCTGATGTAAAATCACAAAGCTGCCTCCGATACTATCGTCTAACCAATTTCCGCGAATCGTCACGCATTCTCTTGTTCCACCGGCTCGAGAGGGTGGGATCGACTGGACGCGAAAGGCGCAGAGCGGGTTATCACATTGCAGTTGCCGCAAAGAGCCATCTCCTCCGAGCCGCTGCCGCCGTCTGCATCGGAGGCCCGACCGCAGTGGACCCCGGAGCTGGGAGGGTACGTCGAAACTTGATTCTCGAGGTACCAAGACGGATGTAAGGGCAGACGCGCTCGAGGCAAATCGAAATATTACGAACTACGTTGCAGCCCTGGTCTTCGGAGACTTGCATCTTGCTCCGAGGTCTAGCCCGACGCCGAACCAAACCGAGGTAGCTGAAAGCATGTTATCAAGTTCAGCGTTGTGGCGGCCGAGGCGGTGATAGAGGCCACAAATCGCCTTTACGGCGACTTTCGCCGGAATTCGGAGCTCCCAAAGATGCCTAGAGCTGGGCACGAAAGTTCGGGGAAGCTCTGCTGGGGCTTATTCGAACGGCATTCGAGTTTCAATGATGGGCAAGTGCCCCAACATCTCTAACGATCCCTTGTACGACCTTCCCATATCTTTTTCTTAATCTCTTGCTCGCCTCGACTCTGGTTGGACACCAACTTCCCTGATAGACCAGCTCAAGTTGGTAGCCCCTGGTAATGTAGACAAAAAGTTTTGCTCAAAGTCAGTCGTGTTGGCAATTAATGTGCCTCGACTTCCCTCCCAATAACCACCGGCAGGTGTTTTCAAACGAGCAATCTACCCGCAGTACTAATACTCGTTGTGTACTTGAGATACTTGCACTCGTACTTAGGATACTTGTCTGTCTTAGCCATATTTCTTTTACAAAAGCTGAAACCAGTTTGTAAGCTAAGCAGCATTGGGGTCTATGCGAATAGCTTCTGTTTGTTGGTATGATATTCTAATAGTGTCAATCACTGAGTCTTAGCACCGAAAACCAACAAGATCACGCAAGTCTAATACCTACCTATACTATTTTGTGCGCAATAAGTTCATGAATAGAGAAAAGATTCCACCCAAAAGAAATGATGAAAGACCTGCCTCGGACAATAAAACTAAGAAATGTACCTTTGTTCGCTACGACATCAATGTTTTGGTTAAAATTCATTTTCTAGATTGGAGAACTTAGCCAACTGCACATCTCATCGCGGTTTGTCTCCATCATAATATCCATAAAGAAAGTCATCACATTGGCCGGTAGAGAAAGTGAGTGAATTAACAGCCTCTTTGAACCGAACAGGATTATCGGCGTCACGAGCCCCATCATATCTTATTTCCTTCTTCAAGACTGGACGTGAAGCCATGAGAATTCACCTCTCAGATGAACATAGGGATAGGCTCACCTTCCGGCAAAAGAAATTCGGTCTCGAACACAGATGAAAAACAGAACCGGTCGTCACCATTTGTCCCGCTCTTTCCTCGGTTCATCTTCCTGCATCGCGCTAACACGGCCAGCTAAATTCACCGATCTCACAACGGTGTAATGAGTAACCAAGTTCTCGAAAGGCTCCAACCCTGCAACAATCAGATCAGTGGCCAAGAAACACGACGAATCCGTAGCAAGAGCCATGGATTCCACACATTCCAGTTCTGGCAAAGATAGCGCCGCTTCTCCTCAGCAGCAACACCAGGTTGCTAACCTGAACCCGTCAGCCATGGCTTTCACGCCCACAGGCTCAGCGCCGTCCCCTGCGGCTCTTCCTGATCTCGGTAAGCATCATCGTCGCTGTCATTAGCAACGACCTCCTCAAAAGGGCCTCGTCTGCCTGCAACTTCACTTGTCAGCCCCGCCCCCACGCGTCTGCCATGCCGATCACCTATCGGAAGATCTGCTCATGGCGTATCTCCACCAGCTTCATCGCGACATGACGCTAACCCACAAGGCGCAGGTGTTCTCGCTTACCATCAAGCCAGCGCCGAGGCCGCGAATTTGGTCGCTCGAGGTACGCTTCACCTCATTCTTGCTTCAATTCCACCCACCTTAAGCCTTTTGTCCCACACCACAATGCCTCGACCCATCCCCTTACGGCCCGTTTCAAACGCCTCTTGCAACTACACTCCCTCCTTCTCATCTCAGCTTCTTCGCCCGTTTTGACCATGATTCAGTCCCCCCGCCTCCGGTTCACGGCCCCGATTGCGAGCTTACGTCCGAGCAAGGTTGCAAGCAGATTCATGCTCCATGCGCCAGTGAGACCGAGAACACCCCTCCGAAATCATCGTCTGCACCCCACTCGGCAGGTCTCTCGGCCGGTCTCGACGTTCCCAAAACCCCGCCGTGCCGTCACATCAAGTACCAGAAAGGCAGCCCGACGCCCCCTGCGTACACTTTCGACGACGATGATGAATACTATCCGGGTACGGACCCGCGGCTCAAGAGGAATGCTCGTTGGGTGAAGTGTTAGGAGGAAGGGCAAGGAATAGCGGTCACCAAGGAGAGGCAGTGTTTTCACCGTGTCACTCATACGTGATTCGTTTGTTCGTCTTTCCGAGGTTGCGCGATCAGTATGGACCGGGAGACTGGAATTTGACGAGGTCTTGGAGGCCGAAATAGGAAAAGGAAAAAAGAAATCCTAGATAACGCATTAGTGCCCTCTGGTTTCAAATCACGATGCTCTACAACACCGGGTTATACCGTAACTGGCGAAGGGGAGGAACTGAATGAGAGTATAGCTCTATTTATTATCGTGGTTCCCGAGCTGGTCCCCATGGGATCGTGCTTCCACTCTATACGCTGGTGGACCAAAAACTTTTGCTTGCCAGTCAAAAACAATTCGCGTCCCTGTTTCGTTGGGCAAGATTGCAAATATACTGCTTCATGTTGGCACAGAGATACGACAGTACTGGTATCTCTCCTCCTCATTGGGCTCTATTCGGGGAATGGTAACCAAGGAAGTGCGTGAAAACGTATAAGCCACAACGCCCTCGGCAGAGGTCGGACTGAGTAGCCCAGGCTCTCTGGACATGACGCTGACCGAACTGTTCGAGTCGAAGAAAAAGAGTGTTTATTGGTGTAGAACAGAAGCTAATCATACAGCAGACTAGCCAGGAATGCCAAACAACTGAATACAGTAGCCACGATAAAAGTCGAGCCTATGGAAGAGTTATACTTCTCCAATACTGGCGCCAGCAACCCAAAAGGCAGGACATTGGGGTCCCTCAGGCCGAGGCCATCCCCAGCGTTCATGATCATGTCTATCTGGCCTGCTGTGATACCAGGTACAGTCGCCAACCGGCTCTTCAACGAACTAGAAAATACGTTCTGCGCGATGGAGATGCCCAAAGATGCGCCGAGCGAGTTGAAGAAGGCTATCAAGGCGTTTGCAATAGGTATATCCCCAGGTTTCACATTCTTCCCCTTGGCGCCGGCTCGCTGGACTGCAACAAAGGGAACTTGCCACGAAATACCGAGTCCCACGCCTACGAGGACTTGGAAGCCAATATAGGTAGCCGTCTGCGAGTCAATCTTAAGAGTCTGGAGGAGTCCGGCACCGACAACGAAGATAGCCGTGCCGACCCAAGCGAAGGGCTTATGCGAGCTGACGCGGGTCATCCCAACGCCGACGACGATTCCCATCACCGCCATGGTCACGACGTATGGGAGGGTGCGTATCCCGGATCCTGTGGCAGTTGTCCCTAGCACGACCTGGAAGTAGAAGGGTAGGAAGAAGATGTGCGTGTACATGGCGGCCGAGGCACAGGCGATATGGAGGGCGCCAGCGAGGACGCTACGTTGCCGCACCACGCGTGGTGGTATGGTTGCATTGTCGGCGCCCCATATTTGTGCGATGATGAGTGCGATCGTGAGGAGGCCAAAGGACAACAGACATCCCCAGACGCGAGCGTCCCCCCATGGGTATTTTATGCCTCCCCACTGGAGAGCGAGTAGAAGACTCACCACAGCCGGAACCAGCAAAAAGGTGCCTAGCGGATCGAACTTGGCCAACTTTTGTACCCATGATTGCGTAGTCGAGCTCATGGCAGACGCCGGATTGAGATTTTCGCTTTCCTGGCCGCCAGAGTTGGAGTCGCTGGTATCCTCAAGCTTCCTAGCAGACGGGACGCGGAATACCCATAAGATGACGGCGAAGGCGGCTCCTCCTAGGGGCAGGTTGATCCAGAAACACCACCGCCAAGTCAGTGTGGGAGAGTCGGTGAAGACGCCGCCCACTGGTGGTCCGACGAGCGAAGCTATCGCGAACATGCCAGTCAATGCAGCAAACAGAACAGGACGTAGCCGTAGGGGGGCCGCTAGTGCCAAAATGTTGATCGCGCCCGAATACAAGGCAGCACCCCCGACACCGGCAACTGTACGACCGGCGATGAGTGCCCCGGAAGTTGGTGCCAGGGCGCAGATTACCGATCCGATTTCGAATATGATGAGCCCGGTAAGATATGTCCATTTGACGTTGAAAATAGCGTAGACCTTGCCCAAAGATGGCTGCAAGGCGGTTGAGGCGACGAGATAGGCGCTTCGGTACCAACTCACGTCTTCGATCGAATGGAAGTCATCCGTGATGCGCGGAATGGCCGTTGCTGCATTTCTTTTTCTTTAGCCAAGTCTTCCAGACGACGCGGAGCCAATCTCTCGCTCCCAAAAGTAATTCTTCAGGTACCTAAAATGGTGTTGTCCACCGATGTCGCAAAGATGACGGTGCAGAGACCGGCAGTCAACAGCGCGATCACGAGCGGCTTGGGATATTTATCCGTCTCTGTGTCTTCTGTTCCATTTTCGATTTCGTTCGGTGTGCCATCTGAGTAGTCATGTTTTGGTTCGTTCTGGGCGGCACTAAGGTCGTTCCATGTGTTTTGGTCCTCTTTGGTTCCTCCGTATGTTGAAGTCGCCATTTTTGAATGTCGTGAGTATGTCCAGGGAAGAGCTCAAGAGTGAAGGCATTACGGCTTTCATGATAAGTGGCGCCCTCAGCAGGACAAAGCTCGCAAAGGCACGAGCCACACGAATCGTGCTTATGTCAGGATCCGCTGCTCGAGTGCGCTGCCGGGCTGTTCAGCTGACCTTCATTCACGATCCAGTCGAACAGTGAAACGCAATTGGAGGTTGAAAGTAAACGGGGGCCAAGTCCGGAGAAGTGTCCGTTCCACCCCCTTCACTAGGTACATCCCTCAACGACGCACGGTGGACTCTCTAACAATAAGCCTCTGAATAACTTCAGAGTCAAATGAACCGGCGACTTTTTTGCGCATCAAGACTTCCAGCTTTGGATTGCCGATCCTCTGACTTCTGAGCACGAAGATCCTTGGCGATGGGCCGTGGCTCTTCAGCCCGAGGTCATAATGTCTAGCAACTCGGCAATCACAATCTTGATCAAATTTCTTGCCAAATAGCGACCGTAGCATGCGTGGATGCCGTAGCCGAAATTCATTCGTCTAGTTCTAAGTAAAAAGTCAGAATGACCGAGTCAAGATTGCACAACTCACCCCGTATACGCGTAACTCCACCTCACCTTCTTGTCGTCACTGTCCGCATTCTGCTGCAGCTTGTAGATCCTCAACGCATCAAACTCCCCGGGTTTCTCCCACAGCTGCGGGTCTAGATTGATAGCGCCTGTGGCGTATGCGACTTGTGCACCTTCGGGAAGCAGTCTTCCGCTTGCGAGGTGACCGGGCTTGAGGATTTCCCCGGTAAGGGTGACTACGTGAGTCAGGTACGTTAGTGGAGACACGGAGACTAAATTTCACGTCAGAGATATCGGGCCGCCCCTACCGAGAGAGATGGAATTGAGACGTTGTGATTCCTTCATGAAGCTCTCCATTTGGGGTAATTGATTTTGCCAGTCGGAATCCCGCCTCGGACTCGTCCCGGTTTGATCACGGGCTTGAGCCAACTCCGATCGCAACAGGACCTGAATTTCAGGATGCAATGCAAGGTCGTAGACGCATTGATGTAGCTGTGAAACGGGGTCATCTATCAGTTACACCCGAGACACAAAACCTTCCGGCCGCCGGCTGTTTTAGGGGTTGGCAGACTTATTGTTTCTGAGAGAGGATCTGTCGATGGGAGGTCCAGTTAACGGTTCTAGGCACGCTTCGAGTTGCATTATTGATGGGCACATACGGATAGCAGTGGATATAAGCCGTTGATGCAGCGTCGTCATATGAAACTCCAAGTCGTTTGTTTTGCCAGGATCTGTCACCGACAGGAAGTCAATTACCGTCCTTTCTCCCACCTTCTCCTAAATACCGCCGCCGTTCCTCCGACGATGTGCTGCCTCAAACTCGGGCCTTAGCGTTTGCGCAGTGCGTTTCTCCTCCCGTCGATGCTCCTGGTAGCATCGAACAAAAGAATGAATGAAAGGCTGGGAGAATGAGGGCCGGCAAGCCTGTATTCATCTGGCCGCAGACCAAACCTTGCTCGTGTATGCTAAAACGCCGTCAACCCACTGTTGACGCGCGCCAGGGACTTTCCAACAAAGGCTCGGGCCGAAACTTGAGCAGAGAGCTGGCCAGCAACGTGGGAAACGTCGATCGGTGCCCACGTGTCCGAGGTTACAGTCTTATCGAATGGACGGGCGCAGGCTGCTTTGGCCTTGTCCATTATCGAAGCCACATATTGGTTTCCATTCGAGAATAGACACAGCCTGACGCCTCTGGTGAAAATGGGAGTATTCGCACCCAGCTGCGTGTATCTCGCCGAAAAATATTTCTTCACCATGTGTCCAAAGGATGCTTCACTGCTTGGACGGGTGCAGACATCCTGTATGTCTTGAGCCGGGAGAAAGACGAGGAACCATCCACGGCCATGATCTTGAAGGGCTCATCAGGATGCTAGCCATGGTCTCAGCAAGACCTGTACAAGTAGGCTATGATTGCGGTACTGGAAAGGGGCGGGGTTCAACCCTCAGCACCCAGGGTGTCACACTGTAGCAGGGCCGTTTTTACCCCTAGCCTACCAAACTTTTCTTGGCTTTTCTTAGTCATCAGGGAGTATTTAGGCCGATCAGGCCAGCAGCAGGTCAGGACAGACGGAACATCAACAATTTCATACACGATTTGACCTTATGAAAAGTGCCATCTTTGAGGCAGCCGACTGTGAGAATCCACAAAGCAACAAGG